>JASAMX010022787.1:0-51370 GCA_030248175.1 Microlaimidae sp. YZB2_3
ACCATCCGGCATTTTTCGAGTGAGATTGGATTATTTTCCACAAAAAACCTTTGAAAGTGTTAGAGTGATCGTAAAATTATTAAGAAATCAGTGATGTTGAAACAGTCAACTGTCAAAAAATTCAGCCAAAATTTTGTTTGTAGGTAATTTCCAAGTATAGTTAATTTCAAAAAATAATAAAATAAAATATGACAGTTTTATAAAAAAATGACTTACATCTTCCATTTTAATTTCATCGCCAAAATGTTCCTTAATTTTAGCCTGAAATTCTGGGCTTGCTCTTACAGCTACAACACACTCTTCAAACTAGAACATTATTATTAAAATAGAATTAAGCGATAACAAAAAAAAAACACAACCATGTGAATCCACTTCAAAAAACATTAGCATTAAGATTTTTTATTTAAAAAATTGTTTAATACAATGTGTATTAATTAATATTATTTTTTTTTACTTTTCATTTATAACTGCATAATTATAACTGTCTATGCGCAATTATTACTGTTTATGTACTACGAACGACTACACTGTAAAAAAAACTTTTAAAAAAAAGTGTGAGAATGCAGTAAGAAGGAACGTTTTGACAAAAAAATGTAAGCGGTTTAATGCCATACGTTTAAAATAAACAAAAATCTCTGATTTTATTGCGCCTGAAATGTGGAAGTAAAGCACTTCTGTAGTCTCAATGGGGAAGGTTAAGCCTCTTTTTGATGCGGAAGCACAGTCAAGACAATAATCATATAAATTCTTTAGTTTCCCAAATATTTATTATTTTTGAAAAATAAAAAAATCGTTTCAAAAATCATTAAAAAAGATAAAAGTAACTTTTTACAAATAAATCAAAAATTTTATTTGACATCTAAAATGAATTTAAACCATTTAAAACATTTACCTCTTCAAACGTGATTTGTGGATGGATTCCTTTTGGAAGTTCATGGCATTTTACAATTGATCCCTCTCCTTCTAAGTCCACAACAATTTCGCTACTTATAGTTGTTTTTCGATTTAAAATGACAGCGAAAGCTTCACGATGTACCTAAAAATTATTTTTTAATCGTAATATACCACAATTTTGTTTAGGAGTTTCTATTATAGTTTCCAATAGACTATTACCTCAACAAATAATATGTTAAAAAATAAAATCAGGGTGTCAAATTGAAGTTATAATACTTTTGTTTTTTTGTATTATTTTATTTGTAAAAAATCTTTGCATTGTGACAAAGAAATTGTTCAGGTAAAAAATGTCCTAAAAAAACCATATTTGGCTTTTGTATGGTTAAAAATAGTTGGACAAAAAATTGCAAGATTTTCGAGCTCTGGATAAAATTTTCACAAAAAACCATAAAAATTAAAGGCAAAAAGTGTAAATCTAAACCCCCTTTTAAGACATTGAAAAAAATGCAAAGAAAAAAAAATGTCAAGATCTTCATTCCTACGTATAACGAAAACGTTATACAAAAAATCACAGTAAAAATGAACAATAATTTTACAAAAAACTTAAAGACAAACAAGTTACCGAGAAGATCTAGTATATTTTCGGCACCTCTTTAAATACTGCGTTTTCGTACATAAAACGAGCTTATTATAAAACCTTCTAAAGAAACGGTAACTTATATTTTATTTAAATGAACACATTATTATTTCGGTATTTTAGTTCTTGGACTTTCCTATACTAAACGAATCAAGGCTTTTTTCTGTACAGAAATACAAGGTGAACAAATAAAAGGCATTTTTTTAAAAAATAACAATAAACTAATTATGACGCGTTGCACAGACCTCATTTGCATATCAATTTGTATATAAAAATATTGACTATACAGTTTGCACATAAAATACATGCCTTGATCAATATTTTTAAGTTACTTTTTAAACCATTTTTTGGAATAAAAATTTTAAAAAAATATAAAATGTTGGGCGCAGGCTGCAGGCCTAGGCCGATTTTTATCCTTTGAGTATATTTTTGATATTGACTTTGATCATTATATTAATCCTAAATGTATTTTTACGACCTAAAATCCTAAAAATAATCAAACAAGCAAATTTTGCATGCATGTTAAATGCATAGATTTTAGCGTGAGTTAAAAAGGAATAGGAGTAAAAAATGAGTTTGCGAATAACATCATAGATCAAGTAATCATATACGTGTTGAATTATTTTGTTCCTAGATGTGATATGACAATACAAAATCTTAACCAACAAACAACGTTCTGGTTTGGAGTATAGTTGGACATAGTGATTTTAAATTAATTTTACGTAAATTATTTGTTGGTTGGTTACACGTGCACCCAGTTGTCGACTGAATGACTGTCTGTAATTGTTAGATGCAGATTCGTGCATTTACAAAAATATTTTTTTGCCACTTTAAAGGTGTAGTCCTCTAAATTTGATTCACAACCCAATCCATGCATTTTTTTCAATTTTAGTGTTTTTAGTTTTAAATCAAACACGCCATGTTTTACGTCTTGTAACTGTAACTAAGAACCCTATTTATGTTGGTTTTTACTAGCTTTGTTGTGGACTTTTAAAACACACCCTGTTTTTCGTTCTCTAAATGTGGTTAAGAACCGAAACTATGTTGTTTTTTCACCAAACGTACTATGGTAACATATAAAACACACTGTATTCCCTGGTTTGCCTGACTTTCTAATTTCGGTATCAATTAATCCGCCAAAACGTAGGTGATTTTTTTTTCTATTTTTGGGATCAAAGTTTTCAAAATGGTTTAATTGTGTTTGTTCTGTGCAAATTATCTAATACAAATTTTAATGAAAATACTCTGATTTCTGGTAAAAAAAAATATTTTGTGGTGCATTTTTTTGTTTCTTGAGCAGAAATATTTTGGTGAATCAGTGAAAAAAATCAGAAAATTTAAAAAAATATATCAAAAGCTTAGAACACGCGGAACTGTCTAAAATCAGTTTTGACGGTAAAAAATGACTAATAACAAACTCGATAAGTGCCCAACTAAGGCATATGACTTAGGATATGCCTTATTAATGCCTAAGACATATGCTTTGACACAAACAGGCAAAAATTTGCAAATTATTTTTCTTTAAAAATTTTTTTAAAGAAATTTTTGACTTATCACATTTATTGATTGAGTTCAAATTTAATTTTATCACTCTGAGGTAAAACTTGTGCCACATCAGATACAGTATGCTCGATTTTTATGGAAATAAGTTCAGATTTGCAATTTTACATAAATAAATAAGAAAATACTTATAATTACACAAAAAACTAACAATTTTGTGCATTTGTAAATTAATAAAAAACTGTTTTTTCTAAAGTATATAAATATTTGGTTATTCTTCGTCTTATTTTTTTATACGAAGATCAAAACATACTTTTATTTCGCTTAGAGATTTCTTTAAAATTTCTTCTTTTTTAGGCTCACGCAAAACGACGGAGATAACTCGGGAGTTATTCTGAATATGGCCAAATTTTCGAAGAATTTTGATAGTTTTTTGAATTTCATCCGAGCTTAATGGCTCCAAAGGGTGCATTTCTTTCTAAGTCTTTTTTGTGATCGATATGAACAATAATATCTTCCTGAATAATATTTTAATTTATGGTAAAACTCAAACTTAACAAACAATAATTTTGTCTACACAATTGTTCACCGATTTTTTTCTACAAATACGAAATACTCCTTCGAAAGTTGTTTCATATCCGATAACCAGTTTTCGCAGGGTTTGAATTGTATTGAAAGGTTTTGACATTTGCATAACAGAGTTCAGTGCGTTGCAATGTTTGTAAATGCGCATATGTGTATTACACGTATTGCTGAAAGCGGGAAGCTTTTCAGAATACCTATCAGCTCGGCTTCCAAACAAGTGTAAACAAGATGAAAGAAAATTAGAAAACCATTAAAATGTGTCAAAATTCTACGTAAATAAATTTGTTCTCTTTAAAAGTACTTTCGCCTTTTTCTAGTCTTTTTTTTTCAACGAATCACAGAAGATATTATGCCGTCAATAGATATAAAATTTATTAAGGGAAAATTCTACCTGGCAAGAAAACAAAACCAAAAACTTAAATACATTACATTTTTGAAATTAGCCCCCCCCCCCCCAAATTTGAATTTTTGCAGATTTCTGAGGATTCATTTTAAATAAGAAAAGTGTTTTTTCCAGGCTTTTTCCTCAGTATAGTAGAAATATTTTTATTTATCTACGTTTCGAAACAACAGCGTGTTTCTTCGTCAGGAAATCTAAAACAGATACATAATTTACATAAGACTACAAAAACTGAAATACAATACACTATCATTGGTAAACAAAATGGTGTGAATATCAAAAGGTTGATTAGAGTTTTTAAATATATAAGTGGTAAAATAAGTAAAACAATGACTAATAATATCATTTTCAAAAAACATTTATCCTAATATTCTAACTGTTAAACAAAAAAGTTTTAATAGAGTGTGAATAAAACGCAATCTTTTTTCTTTCAAACGATGAATTTGGTAAAGAATTTTTGTCACTGATAAACCAAAAAGAGTCGTAGTAAACCAAGCACAGGTTTAAAATAAAACGTAATTTTTTCTTCGAACGACGAATTATGGTAAAAAAAAAATTTTTTTGTCACTGATAAAGCAGAAATCTTTTTGGTTTATCAGTGAACAAAACCAATCATTATTTCGAACCAAATTTAGTTTTACCGTTTTACTACGACTCTTTTTGTTTTATCAGTGACCATTGTTCTATCAAAATCGATGTTCGAAGAAAATGATCGTTTTATTTCAAACAATCTATACCAAAACTCTTGCTTTATCATTGACAAAAAAAAATTTTTTAAACAAAATTCGTCGTTTGAAGAAAAAATAACGTTTTTATTTCAAACCTATGCTTGGTTTTACTACGACTCTTTTTGGTTTATCAGTGACAAAAATTCTTTACCAAATTCATCGTTTGAAAGAAAAAAGATTGCGTTTTATTCACACTCTATTAAAACTTTTTTGTTTAACAGTTAGAATATTAGGATAAATGTTTTTTGAAAATGATATTATTAGTCATTGTTTTACTTATTTTACCACTTATATATTTAAAAACTCTAATCAACCTTTTGATATTCACACCATTTTGTTTAACAATGATAGTGTATTGTATTTCAGTTTTTGTAGTCTTATGTAAATTATGTATCTGTTTTAGATTTCCTGACGAAGAAACACGCTGTTGTTTCGAAACGTAGATAAATAAAAATATTTCTACTATACTGAGGAAAAAGCCTGGAAAAAACACTTTTCTTATTTAAAAAATGATCCTTAAATACGGCAGGAAAAGAAAAAAATATCTATTGTTCCAGAGGAAAAAATCAAACGAACAGAAAAAAAAAAAAAGGCCCAAACAAAACCTCCCCCCCCCCCCCCCCAACACCCCACCCAAAAAACAAAACAAAAAAGAAAAAAACAAAAACACAAAAAAAAAAAAAAGTAAAGGCTGTTTGAGTGCCAGTTTTGCACATCAGACTTAATAAAACATTTTATGTTAAATGTTTTAACCCTTTTACTATCGTGTACAAATTTATATAAAGTTTAATAATATATAACTGTTTAAAATTAGAGTTTTCTATCAATAGCCAAAGTCCTACTATAAACATTGATATTTTTATTCCCAAAGTTTTTATACAATTCAGCTTTTTTTTCACAGGGTTGTGACCATTCAAAATACAATCGTTTTATTTTCAACGTTTAATTCTTGAAAAAAGCTGTTTGCAACAATTTTTATCCACAGATATATTAAACAATAAAAAAACAGAACTAAAGATTTTATCATTTTTAAATTAAAATAATATTTAATAAAAGAAGAATACTAAAATAGTCTTTTTAGCATAGATTTATATTTTAAGAGTACGTGTGGTTATTTCTTCACAGCTGTTAAATTGTTTAGGTCCAAAAGATCGTCACGATGACACCCGTCCGTCACGATGACAACCGTCCGTCACGATGACAACCGTCCATTACGATGACAACCGTTCGTCACGATGAGATCCGTCCGTCACGATGACACCCGTCCGTCACGATGACACCCGTCCGTTACTATGACAACCGTCCGTCACGATAAGATCCGTCAGTCACGTACCACCGTTCGTCCGCTGGTTGTCTTTCGGATGGCCGCGTTTGTTAAACACGAGTGTCACACCTTGAAGAAGAGTGGAGGCTTATGTTTTATAGAAATTTTAAGATTGCACATTTGTGTAAGTTTATTACAAATTTTTATAAAACTTTTTTCATGTGTATTATAATAAAATCAAAGCAGATTATAAACTTTTTTTCATAGGCACCTATGTTACAGTGTTGTATTTTACCAATATTTGTCAAATACAATACTGTAAGGTAAGTGTTTTAACCCTTTTACTATCGTGTACAAATTTATATAAAGTTTAATAATATATAACTAATTAATTAGAGCTTTGATTCAATAGCCAAAGTCCTACTATAAACATTGATATATTTTTATTCCCAAAGTTTTTATACAATTCAGCTTTTTTTTCACAGGGTTGTGACCATTCAAAATACAATAATTTTTTATTTTCAACGTTTAATTCTTGAAAAAAGCTGTTTGCCAACAATTTTATCCACAGATATATTAAACAATAAAAAAACAAACTAAAGATTTATCATTTTAAATTAAAATAATATTAATAAAAGAAGAATACTAAAATAGTCTTTTAGCATAGATTATATTTTAAGAGTACGTGTGGTATTTCTTCACAGCTGTAAAATTGTTAGGTCCAAAAGATCGTCACGATGACACCCGTCCGTCACGATGACAACCGTCCGTCACGATGACAACCGTCCATTACGATGACAACCGTTCGTCACGATGAGATCCGTCCGTCACGATGACACCCGTCCGTCACGATGACACCCGTCCGTTACTATGACAACCGTCGTACCACAATCAGGTGCCATCATCACGTACCAGCCGTCGTCCGCTGGTGTCTTTCGGATGGCCGCGTTGTTAAACACGAGTGTCACACCTTGAAGAAGAGTGGAGGCTATGTTTATAGAAATTTAAGATGCACATTGTGTAAGTTATACAAATTTATAAAACTTTTCATTGTTATAATAAAATCAAAGCAGATTATAAACTTTTTTTCATAGGCACCTATGTTACAGTGTTGTATTTTACCAATATTTGTCAAATACAATACTGTAAGGTTGCCTTACATTACGCCGACGACAATTCGCCGACGACTATTTCGCCGACGACTTTTACGCCGATGATCATTTCACCCCCGGACTATTTGGCCGATGCGACGTTTCGCCGACGCAGTTACAAAAAATGTTTCTGATTACATAAATATAAATTTAAAACAAAAATTTTTACACGAAATTCGTATATTTTATGAATTTGTTTAGAAAACATATATTTTTGTTTATTTTAAAAGTATTGCACAATAAAATCAGAGTATTTATTTTTGATCGAATCGTGATTAATAACAAAATTATGTTCCTCGTATAAACAATTGTTTTCTTTTGTTTTAAAAAAGTTTAAATAACAATTAATTAAAATGAAATTGCTAAACAAGCCTTTAATATTATTTTCAAAAATATTATTTAACAATACCAAGAAATCCTCAGTCAGGTTGCCTTACATTACGCCAACGCCGACCGCATTTGATTGTGATTTTATGATTTTTCTTCACTACAACATTTCGCCGACGCATTTTGAAAAAAAGTTTATAATTCAAAAAAAAAAAAATAAAACAAAAATTTATCTAGATATTTTATATAATGAAAAAAAACTATTGATTTAAAAGAAAAAAAAAGTAAATAATTATTCTTAAAAACTTTTTTTTTCTTTTTATAATTTTTTAAATAATGAAGCAAATTAAAACAAATTTTTATCAATAATTCTATTGCCGTAGGAAAATGGTTGTTTTGCGCAGAAGTTGGACTATTTGCTGAAGAAAATAAAACTAGTCATTTTTTAATATAATAGGATGTTCGTTTGCTATGTATGTATTATGTATTTTTGTATGTATTTTGTATATTATGTATTTTGTATGTTATGTATTTTGTATTTTTATGTATTATGTATCTATGTATGTATTTTGTATGTTTTTTTGTATTATGTATGTGTTTTTTGTTTGTTATTTGAAATAAAATATTTAAATTTTGTCTACTTAATAATCACATCAAACACATTTAAAAATACACATAAAAATTTTTGGATCTTGTTTTCGTTTTATGCCTGCTTAAAATTCAAGATGTTTAATATTTAGAAGTATAAAGCTAATATTTATGAAACTAAAGTTCGTTTAAAAATAAATTAGACTGAAAAAAATTTCAGATGAGCATATTTCGTTAACGGTGCGGTTGATTCAAACGATAATTATAATATTAATGTAGAGCTACCATAAAACTCTACCTAATAATCGAACTTTTTTATAAATTAACTGGACTGTTAACGAGAAAACTCATCTGAATTTTTTTCGGTTTAAATCATTTTTGAACAGACTTTACACATATCATCTGTGTGTAAATGTATACTAGCCTTGAAAAATGCTCTAAGAATAGAGCAGGAAAAAGGGGCGATTTTTCCCCGGGCGTATGTTTAGACAGAAAAGATGTGGAGTAGTCTGAGATGGACATTATGTGGACTATAGGAAATTTGCATTTGGTTTGGGCAGCTGCTCACTGAATAAAAATTTCTACCATATGATAATGATTTGTTTATACATTGATCTAATCAGACAGCACTGTTGCATTTTTTTAGTCTGATGAAATGTCAATTGAAAAAATCATACTCACAGCAATTTTTGACAAGGACGAAATCACCACTTTTTCAATAAGAAGGCTATATTTGTATGTGTAAGAAACAACTATAAATTTGAAAAAGTGGCGATTTTGCAAATGTCAAAGATTGCTGTGATTGATTGAGTATTCGATTCGTTCGAACTCGAATTCAAACTCGAATTCGACCTGGTTCGGTTTCCGCCACCAATTAAAACCGAGCACCGTCTTCTGCTTTTTTTTGTGCGGTTTCTATGAGTGGCCGTTCGTTGTCTGCTCTGCACAATCCTTATTGCTGTC
This sequence comes from Microlaimidae sp. YZB2_3, assembly GCA_030248175.1. NCBI lineage: Eukaryota > Metazoa > Nematoda > Chromadorea > Desmodorida > Microlaimidae > Microlaimidae sp. YZB2_3. The sequence goes on from JASAMX010022787.1 coordinate 9,038, forward strand.
AAAAGGCTGTTGTTGTGCGGTTGGGAGTTTTTATTTGTCTATTTTTTCAGTTTTTTATTTTGATCAATAAATCGATAACAAAGACCTAAATGAAAAAAGTGGCTCCTAAGAAAGTTGCGTAATTTTTTCTTCTTTCCAATGAGTCCATATTTATTTTTGATCAGTCAGTAACGAAGGAGGAATATCGATTTTAAAAATTGAGCGTTAGAATAATAATAATAAGCAGAAGAAGAAGAAGAAGAAGAAAAAGAAGAAGAAGAAGAAGAAGAAGGATATGAACATGAATTTCAAAATTTACCACGTTCTCTAATTATAGTTGGCGCGGCGCCGCGGGACTAAATCGCCCCGTGGCGCTCCCGCGCCACCCATGATAGGTAAAAAAATAACAAAATCAAATGTTGAAAGTTTTTTATTTTCGATTTATTTGCATAATATTCGCCCAAAATAAAGTACATCACAGCCACAACTATTTATTTGTTTTTGTTACGACAAAATACGACAAAATCAATAACTTAGTTTTGTTATGTATCGTGATTAACTCTTAATTAAAATAAATCACAGACACTATTATTACATATTCATTGTGGCACATATAAAAACAATATAACTGGTTATAAACAGTCATGTTTGCGTCAGTTATACTTTGTTTGACTTATTAATTGTAGAAATTATATTTTGTATATTTTACAAGATTATGCCATATGCACAAAGAAATTTCCACAGTTGATGAGAAGTGTAGGCAATATTAACCATTGGTGTTTTAGAAAAGCAAAATAAAAATTTTTGGAACTAATAGCTCAGCGTATAATCTGTCAGATTTTACTTAAAAGTTTTATCCACTGTTTTATGGCAAAAATCAATGACTGATTTAATCAATGACCGCGCCGTTTTTGTTTTAAACCAATGCTACACAATTCATGCAGATTATCAAGGCAAAGTTCTGTCACTTGTTTTTGATATGTGGAAATTTCGGCTTTTACATTACGTCTTTCAACATCTCGCCTTCTGCAACTCGTCTTCGAAAAGTTCATCTTTTAAACATCACGTCTTCTTTTAAACATCCAAAAACGAGATGTTTAAAAGACGATCATTTTTCGGAAGATAAGATGTAAAAGACGAGATGTTGAAATACGTAATGTAAAAAACGAAAATTCCGTGAATCCTAGTTTTTTTTTCTGTCTTTCTCACAAGAATGAAGGAGCGTATCTTCGCGCTTTGCGGGCTTTTAAAGCTAGAGTACCTAGGGGGCTTATATATGCCTAAAAAGTCGATAAAAAATTTTGAATTTGGCGCATTTGAGGTAAACAATAACATAATAACCGATGTTGACAGTTTTTTTATTAATCAAAATTTGCAAAGCGATCAGTTTAGCAAAGTAAAGTGTGTAACAAATTATATCTCATTCTACTTCAATATCAAAAATAAACACAATTTAATTCAAACTTCATTCTTTCCATTTCATATATAATTTGTAGTAATGGGCGGAACTGTGAAACCTCCGGAACTCTGGAACCGGAACCAGAACAAAAATTGAGATTTTCCAAAAATCCGGAATAAGAACTGGAACTCCAAATTTTACCCGGAACAGCCGGAACCCGGAAATGAAACTGCCCATCACTATTTTTGCATACTTTTTTGGAAATGATTACTCTGGCGGTTTGTTTATGTGTGTACGTGTGTATATATGTTTGTGTAACTATTTTGTCATGCAACGAAATTTACCATTGGTAATAATGTATGTGTTTATTTATGATGTTACCCAAAACTTCAAACTCCAGAACCGCGGAGCGGAGCTTCGCCCTATTTTGGTACTAATTTCATGAAGGATTAATAAGTAATGCAGTCAATTATTTTTTTAAAATTTTTTTGTAAACTTATTTTTTTCAACACATTTTAAAGACAAGAAAATAGCCCTAAAATGGAAATAAAAAAATTTTAAAGGGCTGATCTCTAAGCTCCTGCTGCTTTAAATGCCCGAAAGTTCAGGGCCCGTATGCAGAAATGTGACTAGGGCTTAATTCCATTTTTCAATGGCTTATTTCTCTAAATTGTCTAAAACTAAAACTGTAAAATTTTGAATATCTGTTCTACGTACCCTATGTATATAGTTAGTTATGTTATGAAACGACTTTTACTATAAATAGCACCAAATTTTGTAAATACACCTTGGAATATTGCGACTAAATTCTAGTCCCGTCTCTGCATACGAGCCCAGGGCATGATTTTAAAAGATAAAGAAAAGTGATGTTTATACTTTATAGTATCATGCTTCGAAGCTCCGGCCATTTAAAGCGAAGCTCCTTCCGGAGTTCTTGAAGCTCCACCCTTTAAATAAGCAATTTAAATTTTACTGAAACTTAATTATGTTCGAAATTATACTACCTACTTGCATTTTTAGGACTGATTTTATTGTTTTTATATAGTTGTGAAAAATCTAATTTTCAAGAATTCCCTGACAAAAATAATTTATGGCATTACTTAATTATTCATGAAAATACCAACAAAAAATAGAAACAAGCTCTTGAGCTCCAGAGCTCCGTGCTCCAAGGAACATCACTAGAAACATCAATAGTGTTTATAAACTTATATTAATTTAGACCGAGTTTCCAGGTATCGTTTGCACTGATTATTATTTTTCTATTTGCAGCAATGCATTCAGCAGAAGGTTTAACGAGAAGGCCTTACAACGCTTCGAATTCAAGATTACAACTTTTGTCAGTTTAAAAAAAAACATATTTTCTTGTATTTTTCTGCCTTAAAAAGTTTTAGACGCTTTTGAGGAGGAGTTGTTCGACCAAAATCATCCAGAATTTGATCTACGTGACCAAGCAGTTATTATGGGTCACATGGAGGATAATTTTGGATAACTGGATGGTGCAAACACTGTTTTAAAATATTTATACAAACATTAAAATAGGTTTAAAGGGATAATAATTTACGTTGTTTCTTTTTGTTTCTTTTAAATCAATCGTTTTTTGGATATTTAAAAATATTTGGATGCATTTTTTGAAAACGCGTCGACGAAATGTCGCAATAAAGAAATAACATAAAATCATAACAAAATTAATCAATATTATCGAAAATAACATTGGCTGCTTGTTTAGCAAATTAAAATTAATTGATTTTTATTAAAACTTTTTTAAAACAAAGAAAAATAACTGTTTATGGAAGAAAGATAATTTTTTTATCAATCGCGATTTGATCAAAAATTAAATATCATAATTTTATGATATTTAAAATGAACAAAAATACATGTTTTCTAAAGAAAACCCCATAATCTACTAATTTCATGCAAAAATTCTTGTTTCAATATTATATTCATGCAATTAGAAACATTTTTTGCAACTGCGTCGGCGAAATGTCGCATCGGTCAAATAGTCCAGGGGTGAAATGATCGTCGGCGTCAATGTCGTCGGCGAAACAGTCGTCGGCGAATTGTCGTCGGCGTAATGTACGGACACCGAAAATTCAAACAAGAATAAAAGATAAATATAATATATCATATTTGATGAAGACAAAAAAAAAAATATCAAACACGGAATCCGACGAAAAACGCACACAAAGAAAACACAAAAAAAAAACCAACAAAACAACCAACCAAAACAATAACCCCCACCCGCCCACCAATGAAACCAAGAAAAGAAAACCTTAGAACATGCGCAGACAATACGAACAGAAAAAAAAAGACAAAAACGCATAAAAGAAAAACTCCATTCAAAACTCGCTACAGAAACAAAACAATAAAAAAAAAAACACAATAAAAAAAAAAAAAAACAAAAAAAACAAAAAAAACCACAACACAAAACACACACACACACAACACAACCAAAAAAACAAAAAAACAAAAACCACCACCAAAACAAACAACACCCCAAACCCAGTTTCATAATGTAAAAGATTAAAATTCATAATATCAAATAGAACGCTGCGAAGGCTACTTTTGTTCAACGAAAAATAGTATGTTTTGAATATTTAATTGGTTCGCAAAAAAAAACAGAAAAAAAACCATAAAAGTTATGTGGCAAGAACTCCAGAGCTCTGTTTCTTAATTGAGACCCATAATTTATTTATTTTTTTAGAATTAAGTTCTATTATATGTCGTTTTAGCATCATTTTAACAATTTTTCTCATGTTTTAGCAAGGTTAAAAAACGTTTTAGTTTCCTAAAAAAGTAATAAAAAATATTGAAGATATTACCATAAAAGTACAGCTGAGCTTTAGGGCTCTAGGGAAGGTGGTTTTGAAATTCCAAAAACTAAAACTCCACTCCAAAGAACATTATTCGACAATTTTGAACGATTTTTACATATTACATTTTGGAAATAGATAACAAATTGCTTAGTTTTAATTTAGCTTTAAAATCTGTTGACTTTAAATTATTAAATGTTTAAAACATAAAAGACTCATTCGCCATGTCCATTCAAGATCGAACCTACGAGGACTTCAAATCGTCCACAAAAATAAACGGCCAGAAGCTACTGAAGGAGAAAATACCCGAACGTGTGGTGAAAATTAACCAAATTTTTGCAGACACAGACGGTTTTAACGCAGAAAAATTAGGAAAAGAAGAAATTTTTCGGATACGCCAACATACCCTCCAATTAATAGACTCAAAAGAAATGGACAGCATACTTCAACAAATAAAAATACTGGTAATAAGCAAAATACGGTAGCATCGTTGTTTTGTACAATATTTTTTTTTATTTTCAGATCGAGTTCAAATTTTTCCTAGAATTTTGGAATTTTTTTGCATCAGAAAGATTTACTTTTACGATTTTGCGGTTTTTCGTTTACCTATACAGCAGTAAAGTAAACTATACATAAATACTTCAGCTACCAAGGTCTATCAACATTAACTTTTGTGTAAATTTTGATAGACCGCTGAATTTATTACTATTTAAATTAATTATTTACCAAACCTCAGCTTTAAAAATAAGTATTGACACAAAATTAACAAATTCAATTGCTAATAATGGTTTAAATTGACTTGTACAGTGGTTCCTAAATTTAAAAACATTAAAATAACCAAACAATGATTATAAATATAAAATCCATACACATTACTATACATAGCTGTGATTTTACCATTTTCATAAGATAATTTGTTTCAAATGGCTAAAATTGCTGCTGGTTTTTATATCCTAAATATCTTTTAAGTCACGTGATAAAAATATACTAAAGGTGCGGTGCGGAGTCAAACTTTTTTTCTGCGATTTTGATGATATTTTGTGAAAATATCATCAAAATCAAATCTTACATCAAAATATCATCAAAATCAAATCTTACACCTACCCCCAATAGCCCACAAAAATTTTTTCATCAAAATATCTCCAGTGGTTCAGGATATATGACTCCCCAAAACGGCTTTTTTCGACAATACTAAACTTGAAAGATTGCTCAATGGGTATACCTATTTAGGTGTTTTCTCCTAAACTGCTTTCTACATCTTTTAAGGTGTTTTTGTATTTGCTGCCTTACATTTACAGTAATTATTTGTTAAATTTTCACTTTAAATAAAAATTTTGCCAAATGTAAGACTTTAAGTACACTTTTATTTTTAAAATTTTCTGCTTAATGTAATCTCTATTTTTTAGTATAATTTTTCAAAAATATTTTTCAATTATTACAAAATTTTTTTATAATAATGCATTAAAATATAATCTCTATATTCAACTTTCTTAAAACATTTTTCATAATATATATTCTTAAGTGACATCACATAAACCCTTCCTTCTCTCTTATAAAATTTAAGTTACAAAATATACACTCAAAGAAAGCGGCTACTTTCTACTTTTATTTTATATCTTGATTGATATTATTGGAAAAACATTTCTCGAGATATTGCGTTTCTCGACAAAAAATCTGCGATTTTTTCGCTAAAAATACGAAGTGTAGGTAAAAATGTTGGACAAACTTAATCAAATCACTGCCATCGTTTGGTGTTTTTAAAGAAAAAAATCAAGGGTTTTTAGCACGGGAAACGCAATATTTCGACAAATAATGCATTAATCTTAACAAACAGGTTATAAAATACAGTAGAAAGCTTCTTTGAGTGCATATTTTCTAATTTAAAGTTTTATACCCATTATGCAATCTTTCAATTGCAGATTTATCGAAAAAACCCATTTTTGGGGGCCATATTTATTGTACCGACCACTGAAGATAGATATTATGATGAAAAAAATTTTTGCAGGCTAATGGGATCAGGCATACATGGGCCCGGGGGGGCGGTCGGGGAGGAGTTAACCCCCTCCCCGAATTCTGAGAAGAGGGGTTTAACCCCCCCCCCAATCAGAAGTGGGGGGAGGAGAAAAGGTTAACCCCCCAATTTGGGAAAAATGAAGAAAAAAATATCTTTAAAATGACTTCGAACTGCCTCTAAACTTAAGTTTTGAGGTCAAAACGAATGTTTTAAACAGTAAAAAACTCAAAAATTCAATAAAAATAGTTTTTTGACCTAAAATTAGCGTTTTTTACCATTTTTTTTAAATCGAAAAACGATATGGGTAAAATGCACTCCAGAAAAAAAACGAAATGGGTATTTTGCGTTTCTCGGATTTTAACCCACCCCCCTAATTTGGGGTTTACCCCCCCACTCCGGATCAACTTGCTCATGTATGGTTTTAACCCCCCCTAATTTGGAGTTTAACCCCCCACTCCGGACCAACTTGCCCTATAGGATCAGGTGTAAGGTTTTCACGAAAAATAATCAAAATCGAAGACAAAAAGTTTGACTTCGCACCGCACCTTTAAGCATTCACAAGGCAAATATAATTAAGAGTATAATTGACAATTACCATTTTATTAAGTAAAATTCACACAGGAAATATTAATAAACCAAACAAAATTAAATGTTTACTGTCGCTGGCGCCACTTATTTCTTGTATTATGCAATTTTCAAAAAAATTGTTGGTTTTCCCTTTTTAAAACAAATTGTTGCGAGAGTTTACTGGGATTAACAAATTGACAATAAAGGCTGGTTCATATTTATGTAAAAACGTCCTTTGGACAAAGTCCAAAGGACGTTTTTACGTACGTTTATACGCTGTATTTGTCCTTTGGACTTTGTCCAAAGGACGTTTTTACATAAGTATAAACCAGCCTTAATGGTCTGTTGAATCTATTTGACAAACTAACAAGGTAACAAGTAACAAGTAACAAGGTTTTTTAGATTACAAAACGTAACACTTCCACATATCAACCTCTGGTTAAAATTGTCGATACCAATTAATTTTTACGCCAATGAATGTTGTATTTTTTTTATAAATTTTCAAGGCATTCCAAATTTTAAAGGCGCATAAAAGATGTTTTTTTATCCAAAATTTTTAAAATACGTGAAAAAAATTTGGGAAGCGTGAAGAGCGTATTCCCCTTCTGGGGCCGGTCCACTAACGGCATGTTAACTAACGGCTAAGTTAGCCGATTACTAAAAACAGCTTTTATCGCTTGGATTTTGCTTTTTTCTCTAGTAAAATTTTTATTCTTTTGGCTTAAATCGAAAAACATGATATTTTAACAAATGGTGTATATTTTTTAAAAAACCACAAGCTAATACAATTGTAAGTTTGGATATTAAAGTCGTTTTTTCAATTAAATAATTTTTTAAATTATTTTCTAATTTCAAGATTAAAAAATCATTTATTTTGATTAAACACTACAAAAATATTATTACTAATAAATAGTATCATAAAACAATTCGAAAAACTTAAAAATAGGACCTTTTTTATAATCGGCTAACTTAGCCGGTTGTTAACATGCGGTTAGTGGACTGGCCTCTGAAGTACGAACAAAATTTAAATGATTTTTGCTTTTTTAATGTTTCTTAATGGATTAAAGGTTTGTAATATAGTATTATATCCTCGCATTTTCCCATCCAATTGCAACCGATTGAGTTGCGAACTTGATAGAATGAGAGAATGTTAAATTTTTTTGCTTAACCGTATTCTGGGGCCTATTTCATAAAGATTTCTGTAATTGTAAATTAATAAACGCATTTAATTTCCTTTTATTTTATTAATTAAAAAATACGTACGTAACAGTAGAATTTACGGAATTTACAGCACATGTAATTTTTTTAAATTCTAAACGCAATTTTAATAATACACTTTTCAATTAAAAATACAAAAGAAAAATATGCGTTTATTAATTTACAGCTGTAAATTAATTACAAGTAATTTTTATGAAATAGGCCCCTGTTCTTATTTTGTTTAAGAAACGGAAATATTGCACTAAATGCAAACCAGACGTGCTGGTTCAGTTTTTAGGGAATAAAAATAGAAGAGGTATGTAGTTTTTAAAGAATAAATCAAAACATTAGAGCAACATTTACATCAACCGAACAGAATTTATAAAAGTTAGAGGTTGAATTTGATGGTTTCATTCTTAGATATAAGTGGCGCTAAGTTTCTTGATTTGTGGTTATTACAAGAATATATAACACAAGGGAATGTCCAACTGTACACTAAATTTTGACCAAGTTGCTAAAAAGTCGCACTTTCAAACTATTGTGCGACTTTTCTCGCAAAAATCTGTCATTTTCTACAAGTTCTACCACGCAGTGTTAATTTTTTTGCGAAAATCGCGACTTCTTTGCACTCAAGCTGTTTTTTTCGGTCTGCGATTATTTTTGCACAACATAAAAAAGACACTTTGCGCATGTGCGGGCACATACAAAATTATTCTAACAAAACTCATTAAAATTCTAGCCAACATACACTCAAAAAGAGTTATACAAAGAGCAATATACATAGTGTCACCAAACGGAAATACCGACCCACTATCTTTTTCCCGGAGCGAAAACGACGAATCGCGCGCTGAGGGGATCGCAACACGAGAAAGGGGAACGGGATGGCGCTTTCACGGGTCGCCCAAAAAGAGGGCAACCTGACCGTGCCCACCCGCGGCGGCCGCATCTTTATTCAGTCGGACAATATTTTGTGTAATATATTTTTGTTATTATGTTTCTTTTATTTTCATTCCCTGATCATATAGACCTATTGCTCTTTACAAAACTCACCGCGAATATCAGTTGATTACAACAAAAATGTTGAATTGGGGACAATTCGCTACAGTTCGCTCCCCGCCCAAATCGCTCCCGGGATTCTTTATAAACGCAATTTTTACAAAACAGTTCATTGTGGACAATTCGCTCCCTGGACAATTCACTCCCTATGGACAGGTCGCTCCCTGCACAACTTATTTTCTTGCGTTTGTATTTCTTTGCTCATCATTCCTAGTTCGCAAGGTTTTTTATAAGCCTAATTTCTATAAAGCTTACTTTTCTTGGGACAACTTGCTTCTTTTCAATTGATTTCTGATTTAAAATCTGGTTTGAATTTTAAATTTGAGTTTAATTTTTCATTTTCATTTCCGAAAAATAAAGGAATGCTCTCCATTTTTAACAAAAATATTGTTTACTAGAAGTTTTACGTTTTGTTGTGTTTTTCGTACCCTGGATTGAAAACAAAAATGTCACAAAAAATAAAAATCTATCTTAACCATACATGAGCAAAGTAGCTAGGTATAAATACATAATTTTTCAAAAGGGCTATTTTCTTTTATTTTTGTATAAAATAAAATTTTTTTTTCTAAATTCTAACAGTAGGAAATAAATAGCTTTCAAGTTTTATTCCTCCAATTTTTTGAAATTATCTTCTAAAATTAAAATTTTTTTTATTAAAATTTTAAAATTCGTTGCAGTTGTTACAACCCCATTTGAAAAAAAAAAACGATTTGGCGATTCAATAGAGTGAATTTTTAAAATATATTTTATTATTTTCTTTGTTCAGAACACGAATAAATATTTATAATCATTTCTTATTCTAAAGCCTCAGTCACGGCGAATATTTTTATCTTTTGCATATATTTCAAAAACAGTCGTACAAGATTATGATTATTTTACTGTTATTTAATTAAACAATAGTTCCAAAAAAATTGTTTTCGCTTTAAAGATTTGTTAACGGCCCTTTAAAATTTGGACTGCAATTCCTCACAATATATTCTCTTTTTATAAATCTTGAAGCCACATTCATAACTGAAAATAAATTGGTATATACATTATTTTATATACTGCATAGTCAAAAACAAAATAATAAAAGACAATAAGACACGCTAAATACGATGCTAATTTTTATCGAAAAAAAACACAAAAATTAACAAGAGCATTGTTAAAAAAGGAATGAGTTTTTTTTATATTGGTAAGCTGGCGGATGGAGGAGGGGGGGATTGAACCCTTACGTGGTAGCTGGAAATTCTGGATATTTATTTATAAAATCAAATTTTTGAAAACACTCATATTCTTGTATAAAAGCAAAATAGCTACCAAATTTTATCATAAAAAACAATAATGTAATGAATATTTAAAAAAATAATATAGCAACCCTAATACAAAAAACCGTTTTTGAAATAACAAAAACTATACAATTTAAATTAACCAATTAAAACCACAACTCATGATGACAACATAGTATATTTTTTCTAAAACACGAAAAAATAGTAATAATTTCTTAAATAAAAACAAGCTATAATATTTTATAGGAATTTAAAAAAGAAAACTTTATTTTGAGCTTATTTTCCTAAAATATTGCTACTTTCGAATCGTTACAATATAATAGAACGTTTTAGAAATTGGTTAAAGTATGGTTATTTAAAATCTTTTTTATAGCCGAAAATACATTCTTTTTTCAATATTTTTACAACAAAACGCCAAAAATATAGAGTAATTCGCATATACATGACGGATTCACAGCAAACAAGCGGGTCAACAGTAGTGGATATCCGTTTAAAATATTATAGACCTTGCCTTGCCTGTATATTGAAATTGCTGTGTGCTGAAAAAAATTTAAACACATAAATGTGCTTCAAATTCAAATACCATCCAACATAAAAAACCGGCCTAATAATATAACACAAAATAATACAGCAACCGCGAATAGGCGAATCTGAGCAAGAAAAAACTGTATAAAGCAATATTGGACTTTGGTTAGGAAATTAGGAGCATATCATTGAAGACATAATGCATAGCAATGTGAAAATCTGCATAAAATACAAACGAAAAAAATAAAATTATATAAATAATATGGAAATATTACGGGCATATACAAAATCACAAAGAGGTAGAAAATGTCATTATTTATTTAAAATTAATCCAACTTTTTTTCTCAAACACTAGGTAGTAATGGACGGTATGCCAGCCCATTAGTAGGGCTTTTGTTCACAAGTTTTGTCTATCTGGGTTTAAATAAATTAATAATACCCATTTTTGATATGCTCTAAAATTTAAATGAACAAATTTTGTAATTTAAAAACTTAGATAAACTAGCTTTACCTCAAAACAATATAAAATACTTTACGGGATTTTTTTGTTTAGTTAGTCTGTGGCTTTATGTTCTATACCCAGAAAAATCAAGCACTTTTGTAAATATTTTTTATAGTTTTCAATGGGCCTGCCTAGCAATACAAAAATTTGGTTCTGCGGTCCCACCGCTAAATCAAAATTCAGTATAAAACTATTTAATTTTTACCAAATTTTTTCGAAAACCAGAGATTAAACAATTATATCAAAACAATTTCGAGTATTTTTGTTAGCTTTTGACTATTATTTAGAGCTATATTAAGCGTAACAAAGGTTTCTCATATGTAATTTTTTGGTTAATCAAAAAAAAACAACATTTTGTGACGCTTAATTAAATACAAAAAGACCACTAAAATTTTTCAAGCAGATTTTTTATTTGTATATAATATAGTATTTCCAGTTTTAAAAATAATACAAAAAATGCATTTAATTTGAGAGAAACTTTGTTTCGCGGTGGGACCGCCGACCGAATTTTTGTTATGCTAGGTAGGTCCATACTTGCTTAACCACCAATCTTGTCTAAATAAAAAGTTGCACTGCATTTCAAATTAAAACTTTCATGACTTCAAAACAAATTGATTTTTAATAATAATTGTCACTAAACGATTTTCAATCAAAACACTTGGAATAATATCCTGACCACAACCTGACTGCACGGTTACCTATACAATATTATTTGATTTAAGAATAAGGTGCACAAGCAAACAAAAATCTATGAGTAATTTATATATAGTTAACAATAAGATTAAATGCTGACGTGAAAAGGAGGAAGGGGAGAAGAGGGGGTGGAGATCAGTTATAATACGCATTTCAAATGTTGATTTGAACAAAATTTACTTTTACTATTAAATTAGAAATTTTTAATCTATTTTTTTTAACTGAGCAGGGAAAAGGATTTGTTGTCCTTTGCCAGTAACCAGAGTTTCGTTCAACCCTGGTTGGTTCCGTCCGGCACGCTCCTAAACAAAAGGAAAAAGGATTTTATCTATTAAAACAAAAAAAGTTTTAATGCTTCCTAAATTTTTGTTTGTTAGGTTTTAGTTACGAATTATACTTACTGGACAGTCCTGTACCTCTGAAATTTTTTCCTAAATACCCATTTTGTTATTTTAAAATCGAAACGCCTGCATACTTAGGAACTAACCATGTTCTCCCAAAGTGCTTCTTAAAAAGTGGTTCTGAAGTCGAAACTCTTAGGAAAATAGTAATACCTGGCCAGTGGGATACGCTAGATAAGATATCTATCAAACACAATCAAAAATACAGTCAGTCAGCACCCGGCCAACAAGCTAGATAGACTGCCAGCCGGCTCGGAGAGCTAGACGATCCATCTGGCTAATCGATTTAGAGTCGATGAAGCCGAGCGAACATGGAGCCGTAAGTGGGGAACTCGAATTTGAAAGTAAAAACCGCTAAAACCCATCACTAAGCCCGAGCTTAGTCTAAATCTATGTCCAAAAAACCAAGGCTCTGACTTCCCGAAAATTTTCCACGACAGCTCCGAGTTCCCTACTCTTGCGGCTCTAAATACCCCGTAGTACCGGCATAGGTGAGACCGGTCTGGGAGGCTAGAGGGAGTGGTTACCCGGGGTAAATCGAATTTTGAATTCTAGGAGGGGGTCCCAGGGGGGTCCGGACCCCCCCCTAGCTTTTTAGAAGGGGGTGGACCCGGGGTGCGAAATTTTGAAATCTAGAGTGGGGTCAGCTGGGGTCCGCCCGGTATCCAAAGCAAAACAGTTTTAAACCATAATAACTTTAATAATTGTTATTTTTATAGGATAACACTACATTTTATTGAATAAAAAGCGATATTCTGGTCTAAAAAGGATATAAAAACATTAATATGTGTTAAAAATCACGTTTTTTGGAAGAAAATTTAGTATAAAAAAGTACCTAAAATTTTCCCGAGGGGGGAGGGGGGGGTCAGATTTTAAATTCTAGAGGAAGGTCAGAGGTAAAAAATTCGAGAATTATGGGGACGGCCCCCCCTCCCCTTGATTTTCGTCTAGGGGGTCCCCAAATTTCGACGCTAGGGGGGTGGACCCCACCCTGCCCCCCTTTCTCACCTATGAGCTCCGAGTCTTCTACTCTTGCGGCTCTAAATACCCTGTAGTACCGGCTATCCGAATATTTCCTGAGAGGCGTAAGTGACGTAGAGGAAACCGTCTTCGTCCCTATGGCTCTCGTAGATCTCCGCTGCCGTGGCGCTCATTTGAACGAGGGCGGTACCGTTGATAAGCAAGTAGACGGCGTGGTTACCCGCCAAGTCCATACGATTCCTGAAAAACTCTTATTTAGCTACATTATTACATTATTATAGTTAGTGATGATAAAACAGGTTCAGTTTCTTATCTATAGGTCGGCAGGGGGTCCGGGTTATACCCCTTAAAAACCCCGATTACTTCCGACACCCCCCCCCCCTAAAATTTAGAGGGTGTGGCGCTCATTTGAACGAAGGCGGTACCGTTGATAAGCAGTAGCAGGAAGACAGCGTGGTTATCCGCCAAGTCCATACGATTCCTGAAAAACTCCTATTCATCTATAAATTATTATAGTTAGTGATGATAAAACAGGTCCAGTTTCATATCCATAGGTGGGCGGGGGGGTTCGGGTTATACCCCTCAAAAATTTCAATTACTTCCGAAACCCCCCCCCCCAAACCTGTGCACTGCCCCCCCCCCCCCCCGGGGTTAAAAAACATGGGGGCAATTGCAAAATGGGGGGGCACGGGGGGGAAACTTTTTTGAAACGAGGGGGGGCAATAAAACGGGGGGGCCAGCAGGGGGGAAAGAAAAAAAAGAGAAAATAAGGAGAAAAAAAAAAGAAAAAAAGAAGGGAAAAAAAGGACAAAAAAGCGAAAATAAGGTAAAAATAGGTCTAAAATGGCTTAAAATACATTGAAATAGGCTAAAAACTGCAAAAAATTCGCGATGATGGCGTCATCATAGATCAAAAATGGGGGGGGGGCAAATCCTCCACTAAAACGGGGGGGGCATTTCCAGACCGTGCACAGGTCTGCCCCTCCCCCTTTAAAATTTAGAGGGTCTCAGTACTAAAAACACCAAAAATTTGCCTCCCTCCCGTTTAAACCCCGGGGGGGGCAGTGCACAGGTCTGTTCAACAATTTTGGGCTTTTAAAAAAAACTTTTGGTATCATTAAAAAGATTGATCTAAATCTAAACTTTATTTATAACATTAAATTTCTTTTAAAAAGCTTATCCCATACATAACAGTGTTTACTGTGATCTGTCTTTCCGCATCTCTCTGTGCAACAGCATAAAAAATGTGATGCGGCAACCACAAATATTGCATACATGGTAACTAACAACCATAAAATATGTACAATAGTACATAGTAGCGTGTAGAGTAAAAGATTTGTTTTTTTTTATTTTCAACAGTTTATTTGGTTGTCGTTAGTTGTTGTTGTTGTTGCATTAACTGAAACTTATCTTTATTATGCAGATTATGCATAATACAAGGCGCTAAGACAAGCTATGAGGGGCGAAAAAATTTCACCCCATGATTGAGACTCCTCGTCCAACATTAATAACGATGTTGGCAACCTTTACCGTTAGTGTTCACTGCATCCCGGGGTCTTCGTCTAAAGGATTTTTTAATGTCGCCTGATATTGATCTTACTATTTAACGTCGTACATGGGCAGTATAAGTGTTCCTGCAAAGCCAGTAGTACAAACTCCACACACAATAGAAGAGCTGTATTTTTTTTACTGGTTTGCTAGATGGAAAACTGCCAATTGCCAAAATACAACAATATTCTAGCCATGCCAAGCTGGACTCATTTCTATGAGAGAAAAGATACAGCAACGAGCAACCAGGTGGTACCCGTAAGTCCGTTGAGCGCTGCCCGAAGGTCAGCACGGTGCTGGTGGCTTAATGGCACAGTTTATTTAGTTGGTAAGTAAGTTGTAATGTTTATTTTCATTGGTTGGCTAAATTTTATATTTGCCAGTTTTTGTTAGTTTTCCTGTGCAGCTGGCTATATTATTATGTCCTTTTAAAACTTTTCCAAAACTATTTTAAAACTATACGACTAGACGTAATCTTAATCTTAAAACTTTTATTTTTAGATATAGATTTACACAACATTACTCTATGCAAAAGTGCAGACCTTTGCACTGCCCCCCCGGGGTTAAAACGGTGGGGGGCAATTCCAAAACGGGGGGGGGGGCCACTTTTTTGTAACGGGGGGGGCAATAAAACGGGGGGGGGCAAGCAGGGGGGAAAGAAAAAAAAAGAGAAAAAAAGGAGAAAAAAAGAGAAAAAAGAAGGGAAAAGGGAAAAAAGGGACAAAAAAAGCGGAAATAAGGTAAAAATAGGTCTAAAATGGCTTAAAATACATTAAAATAGGCTAAAAACTGCAAAAAATTCGCGATGATGGCGTCATCATAGGTCAAAAATGGCGTCATATTTTTAGGGTACTTTTTCATTTTTTGGCGGGGGGGGGGGCAATAAAACGGGGGGGGGGGGGCCAAATCCTCCAATAAAACGGGGGGGGGGGGCAAATCCTCCAATAAAACGGGGGGGGGCATTTTCAGACCGTGCACAGGTCTGAAAGTGGTTTTACCTCACTCAGTGACTAGTCATAAAAACTTAACAAAACTGAGGGGAATGGCCCAATACCTTAATATAAGAAGCTGAGCGTGGCCTTTTTTTATCATTACTTATTTGTGCATAGATGAAGAAAACGGTCGCCGGAGCTACAAGGAGAAAGAGGGAGTCTTTACACCGAGTAAATGAATTTTAAAATCTATGATGGGGCCCTAGGGGAGGATTGACCCCTCTGGCGTTTTAAAGGGGGGGAAGGAAGTCGGCATTCTTCAAGTATAACGCAATTTTCCGGTCACCGGAAAGATGGATTAAACTGTTATTTTTCAAGTAAATTATCGTGATAAAACTCACAAATAACATTTATCGTGGACTTTAGACCTTAATTTCCCTAAGCAACCTAAGCAAAACTTTAAAATCAAGATAAATTTAAATGTTTGGTTTGATTTTCAGGTTTTGCTTAGGTTGCTTAGGAAAATTAAGGCCTATAGTCCAGGATTCAGGTTGTTTATGAGTTTTATCATGATATTTTTTTAAAATTTATCACTTTGTCTAAGATTCATTAAAAAAATAATATTAATTTAATGGGTTGTTTTTGAAAAATAACGGTTTTAAATTAGTAGTTCGTCAATGTTTAAAGTAGTCCATCCTGTATATTCTTTCCGGTGACCGCAAAATTGGGTTGCACTTAAAGAATGCCGGAAAGTCGACTTAAGGTGAAACCTTTAAAATGTAGAGCGCCCCTCCCCTAGCCTCAAAATTTTGGGCCCCCTGCAGACAAAAATCCAAAGCCATCTTCCTTCACTTCCTTCCCCTTAAATTTTAGAATTTTCACCCACTGACCCCTCCCCTCTAAAATTTAAAACCTGAGACCCCCACCCACCTCTTTTCTCGAGAAAATTTTAGATACTTTTTTATACTTAATTTTATTCCACAAACGAGTTTTTTTAACACGAATTTACATTTTTACAATTTTTTATACCAAAATATCGGTTTTAATTCAATTAAATGTAGTATTATCCTATAAAGAGAACAATTAATAAAATTATTATGGTTTAAAATTCTTTTGCTCCGGACACCAAACTTTAACTGACCCCAGGTACGTAGCCAGGGGGGGGGTGTCGGGCGGGGGGGTCGGCCGCCCCCCCCCCCTCGAAACAGTCGGACAGGGGGGAAAATAAGGATAGTGGTTGGGCAGGGGGGGCGGCCGCCCCCCCCCCGAAATGGTCGCCAGATAGTAAAATTTGGGGGTTTTCAGAGGCTAAAAATTCAAAATTTTCTAGCGCCTCGCTAATCGCTCGGCGCCAAACTTTAAAATAATTTTAGTACCCCAATGGACCCCCAAAACCAAAAATTTTTTCCGCTTCGCTTTGCTCAGCGGTCACTTTCTATAGTATACATACATATATACCTCGTTATTTATGTTGCCTGATGCTAATGTTATTTCAAAGTTAGTACAATAATTTTTATAAGTAATACGTACTACACAGAAAGAAAAACAAACAATCATATTGTTTGATTTATGTACCTCCTCCCTCCTAAATTTTCCTGCCGCCTATAGCATTGGCTCGGATTTTTTCATATAGGTAGGTACCCCAGAAAACATGGAGCCGAGATGCTACTCATGTGCTTTGGTTTACAATGTGGGTTTAGCCAAGGGGTCTGAAACTAACGTCTCTAAATTCCTTTTTTGTAAAATCCAGGCTCTGCCAATGTGTGCTTATGTAATTTTTAACTAAGAAAACATGTTTTTACCGCTAAAAACATTAGATAATACGTTATTAGGCCAAAAACAGTGTATTATACAGCTTTATCTACGTTTATCCCTGCTTTTTTAATCGTTTTCAAAAATTAGGGGGGGGCCCCCCCCCCCCCCCCAAAATTTCGGGGGGGGCGGAGCCCCCCCCGAAATTTTTTTTTGTACTAAAATCCGCCCCCCCCAAAATGAAACTCTGGCTACGTCCCTGACTGACCCCCCTTCTAGATTACAAAATTTTGCTCCCCGGGTGGACTCTCTTCCTCTTCCTCTAAGTCTTTAACCATAGGGGTGAAATTGGTTTCGCCCCTCAAACTTATCTTAGTGCCTGCCCTTTGCATAATCTACATAAGAGAAATAAGTTTGAAGTAATAAAACAACAACAAACCCTGGAACCACTTTCCCAGAATTCAAAAGCGATTTACCCTCAGGGAAACAACCCCTCTGGCACCCTTAGCTCCAAGAATTGTGCTCACCTATGGGGGTCAAAGGGCTGAAATTTTTAGCCAAAAACTTTGAAACTATTAATTAAAATTTTAAGATATACTAATACTACATTCTATGGAATAAAATATGGTTTTTATGTTTACTGATCTATTACTACAAGGCATCATGATCTCTATTCAGTTAAACACAAATCAATTACAAATATTTTATCAAAATATACCTGACAATGATCACCAACTGGGAAATAGATATTTCTGGCGGTACTAAAAATTTTATTTTATCCAGAGTGGGAAGCACCTTCTCTTTTTTAAAACGCTCCACAATAACCTAAAATCACAAAAAAAGTGAATTTATAAAAAAATTGACATGGGCTTATCTACAGCTAGAAAAAAGTTCAGCAGAAAATTATACTAATACTTGTTAAAAAAGTACCTAAAAGACAACTTTTATTTGAAATGTATACTGGTAAAAACTCAAAAGGCTATAAAGCCCTTCCACGTAATTTTAAATCATCGTTATTATCAAATTTTAAAGTGGGCAAAGAGGGTGAGGTGGGACCCCAAACGCTAAACACCACAAATTCCGATAATGCCGAAATCATCCACCGTCAAACGTTTTGGTCCTCAAACACCGACTTTTTCTCTATAAAAACAATTTGAAATTTCAGCAACTAAAAACAGTAAAATTGGTCTGTCTATTTGGAGATACTTCTCCTAAAAATTTTCAGTTTATATTACCTCCAAATTTTAGAGGAAAATATACATCTATCTCACCCACAAATAAAATTCGGGGGAGCCAAGCCAACTCACTTATGGGTTGAAGGGACATGGACGGTGGACCTAATAAAAAAATCATGCGCACTTACACATAAATAAACTTTCCGTACCGAGAGAGTTACAAGTCCTCCCAAATTGGGGGGGGGGGGCGTTTATCTATCCTAGTACTTTATTCTGGCCACCATTATGTTCTGCCTGAATGAAAAAAAACAACAACAAACAAAAAAATGTCACTATAGCAAAATAAGTAACAGTCATTATAAAACACGCAACTGTGACTCATTTCATAGTTTGTAAGGTTTCTGTTTGAACTTTAAAAGGAGTCACAGTCGCATATTTTTCACTCGAACTGCGGCTTATTCTGCCGTTGTATTGACGAAATTTTATTTACCGGTATTTTCCCTGGAAATTTGGCCTGTATGAGTTCCACTTGTTTCCGCCGCTGTTCTAGTGAAAAACGTTCTTTGTAACTGCGCTGTTTTTTCGAATTCCAATTCCCATTGCTTTCCGCACTGCTGCTATCCAAGCTGAAATTAATGCTTCGCGAGTACAATTAGGTTTAAAAAAACAATCTTAAATTATAAAAAAGTTTCAAATAAAAAGCTATTTGTTAAATTTTAATGACCTATACAACTAGCATATGGCGCACATGCATTTTATTTTGTATAAGATGATACTATTATGCTTTGCGTAAGAAAAACTTTCAAACACAGCAAAGCAGAGAACACACATCTGACATCTCCTAACTTAAAAATTAAAAATCTCATATTAAAAAAAAAAATCTAGGCCCATAGGTGGGCAGGGGGGTTATACGTTATACCCCCCAAAAAAATCTCGATTATATCCGACACACCCCCCTCCCCTTCTTCCTAAAATTTGGGGTATCCCAAACATCACCCCTAAAATTTGGTGGGTTCCCACTCCTAGCACTAAATACGCTAAAAATGGGGTATTAGAGGTATACCCCAAAATAATTTTTTGGGACCCCCCCCCCAAATTTTAGAAGTTGCAACCCCTCTCGCTTTTGGGCCGGCGAAAGTAAAAATTTAGGGGTTCAATCAAAGGGAATTTTAGAAATTTTGTCGCGTTTCACTCCGCTCAGCGCTCGACACCTATATCTCTGTTTATAGCTTTTATGTGATGTTTCTAATGAACTTTTTTAAATTTTCTTTGCGCTGTCGCGCGATTTTTAGGGTTATACGTTTTTAAATCTAAAATTTTCGCATTGAACTTAAAAAACAATATAAATAAAAGCGAAAATAGTGACTTCGCACGAAGCGCGAAAATTTTTTCTCCTTTTTATTGTCTTTTTAACGGTATTTTAAAAATTAGTAGGGTAACCCCCTACAACCCCCCCTTTTGAAAAATTTGTATGGAGTGAAACCCTCACCTCTTTTTGAAATTCTGGCTACGCCCCTTAAAGGTATGTATGGTAAAAAAGACTTTTATTTAAAACGGTTTTTTTACAATTAAAAATCTTTTTTGTTTTTTTTCATGCTCAGACCTGTGCACTGCCCTCTGGGGTTTTATTGGGGAGAGGAGTTTATTGGGGGAAATGGGCGGCTCGAGGGGGAGGGGGGCAAATTTTTTTGAAACGGGGGAAGGGCAATAAAATGGAAGGGGAGCAAACAGGGAAAAAAGAAAAAAATGAAAAAAGGGACAAAAAGGTAGATCTTAAATAAATAGGTCTAAAATGGCTTAAAATCCTTAATTTTTTTAGTATTTCTTCAGTTTCAGCTGGGGAGGGGGCATTAAAACTAGGGTACAACCGGGGGGCACAATAAAACTGATATAGCCCGGGGGGCATTTTCAGACCTTGCACACAGATCGGTATGCTGAAAAGCCAAAAACAATAAAAAACACTTCCAGACCTGTGCACTGCCCCCCCCCCCCGGTTTTTATTGGGGGGACAATTCCAAAACGGGGGGGGCACGGGGGGCAACTTTTTTGAAACGGGGGGGGGGGGCAATAAAACGGGGGAGCAAGCAGGGGGAAAGAAAAAACAGAGAAAAAAGAGAAAAAAGAGAAAACAGAAGGGAAACGGGAAAAAAAGGACAAAAAAGCGAAAATAAGGTAAAAATAGGTCTAAAATGGCTTAAAATACATAAAAATAAGCTAAAAACTGCAAACAATTTGCGATGATGGCGTCATCATAGGTTAAAAATGTCGTCATAATTTTAGGGTACTTTTTCATTTTTTGGCGGGGACGGGGGCAATAAAACGGGGGGGGGGGCAAATCGTCCAATAAAAGGGGGGGGCATTTCCAGACCGTGCACAGGTCTGCCCCTCTGTACATATTTTTATCAAAACCTACCTGGCCTTTTGGATTTTTTGGAAAAAAAATAAACCGTGTTCAAGAGATAGGTTTGGCATTAAATTATTTTTATTTAGGATTTATTTAGAACTTAAAATATAAGGAAGCTCTTAAAATAGGGAAGTTTTAAAGGCAAAAAAGACAATTAGGTGGGACATAAAATTAGCGACTTTTTGGCGTATAAACAAAATTTACGGGAGGGAGAGATATTTTATCCCAAATAACCCATCTTTAAAGTTTTAGTACCATACATGGGCAAGTTGGTCCGGAGTGGGGGAGGGCGGGGATTAAACCCCAATTTAGGGGGGGGTTAAAATCCGAGAAACGCAAAACACCCATATCCTTTTTTTCTGGAGTGCATTTCACTTATATCGTTTTTCGATTTTAAAGGAAAAATAGGTAAAAAACGCTAATTTTAGGTCAAAAGCCCTTTTTATTGCATTTTTGAGCTTTTTATTGAATAAAACCTTCATTTTGACTTCAAAACTTAAGTTTGGAGGCAGTTAGAAGTCATTTGAAAGATATCTTTTTCTTCATTTTTCCAAAATTGGGGGTTGACCATGACCTTTTCAACGCTAATTTATGTTTGTGTTTAAGAAGTCAATAACTAAAATAGTATTTATTGTTTAAGATAAACAAAGTAAAAAAACACTTTACCTTAAAGTGCTTTCTCTTCTTGGTTTCTGTAGATCATCTCCAGATTTTGTACGAGTGAACAGTCCCATTTTTATGAATAAGCTAAATTTACAATATAGAATGAATCTTATAAAATGAATTTTTTTAATTATATCAAATTACTTAGAAAAAAATCCATATATATATATATACAGACCTGTGCACGGTTTGAAAATGCCCCCCCCCGCTTTATTGGAGGATTTGCCCCCCCAGTTTTAATGCCCTCCCCCGCGGAAAAATGAAAAAGTACCCAAAAATTATGACGCCATTTTTTACCTATTATGACGCCATCACTGCAAAATTTTTGCAGTTTTTTGCCTTTTTTTGCCTATTTCAATGCATTTTAAGCTATTTTAGACCTATTTTTACCTTTTTTTTTTTGCTTTTTCGTCCCTTTTTTCCCTTTTCCTTTCTTTTTTCTCCTTTTTATCTTTCTCCCCTGCTTGCCCTCCGTTTTATTGCCCCCTCCTGTTTCAAAAATTTGCCTCCCATGCCCCCCCGTTTTGGAATCGCTATTCCCCCCCCCGTTTAAACCCCGGGGAAGGGGGGCAGTGCACAGGTCTGTATACAGACCTGTGCACGGTCTGTATACAGACCTGTGCACGGTCTGGAAATGCCACCCCCCCCGTTTTATTGGAAGATTTGCCCCCCCCCCCTTTTATCATCGCGAATTTTTTGCAGTTTTTAGCCTATTTCAATGTATTTTAAGCCATTTTAGACCTATTTTTACCTTATTTTCGCTTTTTTGTCCCTTTTTTCCCTTTTCTCTTCTTTTTTCTCTTTCTTTTTCTTTCCCCCCTGCTTGCCCCCCTGTTTCAAAAAAGTTGCCCCTCCGTGCCCTCCCCCCGTTTTAACCCCGGGGGGGGGGGAGTGCACAGGTCTATGTATATATATATATATATATATATATATATATATATATATATATATATATATATATATATATATATATATATATATATATACATACATAGACCATATATATACATACATATAGACCATAGGTGGGCAGGGGGGGGGGGGGGTTATCCCCCCCCCCCCAAAATTTCGGATTTTGCTGACACCCCCCTTAAATTTGGGGTGCCCGGGGACACCCCCCCCCCCAAATTCGCCTCCCCGAAAAAAATTTTTTAAGCGTTATAAAAGGGCTAAAAAAATTTTCCGCGCTTCGCGCGCAGTGTTTATTACCTTGTTTATGTCATATACTTCATTTTTTCTTTTATTATTCAAAAAACATTAATTAAACATTATTAACCTTTTATTACCTAACGTTTTAAACACTTGTTTTAAATGTAAAGGGATAAAAAAACCTTAAATTTTGTAATAAACATCATCTGGAATTAAAATTTCTAGTGTATTTTAGCGCCTTAAATTAAAAATTTTATCCCTCGGGGGCATTCTGCCTCCGGACCCCCCTGACAAGGGGCTCTGCCCCTTGACCCCGCTGGGGGGTTCTCGCCCCCCAGACCCCCCATTACTGGGGGGCTGCCGCCTCCCCGACCCCCCTTCAGGGTTAGTTTTTACCCCCCCAGACCGCCCCCCCCCCCAAATGAAATTCTGGGCACGCCAACGCCACTGTTCTGTTCGTTATTAATGTTGGACGAAGAGTCTTAACCATAGGGTGAAACATTTTTAAAGCATTTAAGCTTGTTTTACGTTTTTTACGCGTTTTAAGCTCATTTTAAGGCAGCGCGGAAATATTTGGTACACCCCCCTCAAAATTTGGGTCTTGCCAGACACCCCCCTAAAATTTGACCCCCCCCCCCAAAATCCGAGAGGCTGCCCACCTATGATATAGACCATATATATACATTTTATATATGTATATATATATATATACATAAAATCGGGGGGCACGGGGGGGGCAACTTTTTTGAAACGGGGGTGGCAATGGAGACGGGGGGGGGCAAGCAGGGGGAAAGAAAAAAAGAGAAAAAAAGAAAGAAAGAAAAGGGAGAAGGAAAAAAGGAACAAAAAAGGGAAAATGAGGTAAAAATAAGTCTAAAATGGTTTTAAATACACTGAAATAGGCTAAAAACTGGAAAAAATTGGCGATGATGGCGTCATGATAGGTCAAAAATGGCGTCATAATTTTAGGGTACCTTTTCATTTTTTGAAGGGGGGGGGGAATAAAACGGGGGGGGGGCAAATCCTCTAATAAAAACGGGGGGGGGGCAAATCCTCCAATAAAACGGGGGGGGCATTTCCAGACCGTGCATAGGTCTGCATACAATATCATGCTTTGGAGTAAAGTCATCTAAATCAAAGCTCTTTAAGAACTTAGCCTTTTAATTGAGCGATTTATGCTTATTCAAACTTGAATTTTGTTCTATATTATTTTTTTGCTTTCTCAAAGACTATTTTTATTGTTTTTAACAAGTTTTAAAAAAATTTTTGAAAGTTAGGTACTTTCAAAAAATTTATTTTAAAAAAGTTTTCTGAGAATATAGTCAGACCTGTGCACTGCCCCCCCCCCCGGTTTAAACGGGGGGCAATTCTAAAACGGGGGGGGCACCGGGCACGGGAGGGCAATTTTTTTGAAACGGGGGGCAATAAAACGGGGAGGGCAAGCAGGGGGAAAGAAAAAAAAAGAAAAAAAGGAGAAAAAAGAAGGAAAAAAAGGGACAAAAAAGCAAAAATAAGGTAAAAATAGGTCTGAAATAGCTTAAAATACATTGAAATAGGCTAAAAACTGCAAAAAACTTGCGATGATGGCGTCATCATAGGTCAAAAATGGCGTCATAATTTTAGAGTACTTTTTTATTTTTTGGCGGGGGGTGGGCAATAAAACGGGGGAGGGGAAAATCCTCCAATAAAACGGGGGGGCATTTCCAGACCCTGCACAGGTCTGTATAGTCATTGTCATTAAAATTTACTGTTTATTTATCCTCTAATTTATTTATTTATAAAAATATAAAAAAGTAGGGCAGAGCTTTTTTCAGGGGGTTGTTTAAAAAGAGCACAGCTCCAAGGAAAATCACTAATAAAGTGTCTAAAAGCTAAGAACTATCCCAAAATCATTTACCTGAAGTTAATTAATATCATACATGGACAAGGGGGGGTCCGTGTTTAAACCTTCTCCCAAATCTGAGATAAATGATTTACCCTTACCTTACCCCTTACCCCTCCACTCAGAAGTGGTGAGGGAGAAAATTTAACTCAATTAACCTGTCAATAAATTTAACACCGTCAATTTCCAAAAAATTAAGAGAAAAAAATCTCTTTTAAATGACTAATAACTTTAAAATGAATTCTAACTTTAAAATAACTTTAAATTTTAAAATAACTCCTTATCAAACTAAGTTTTTAGGTCAACATAAGTGTTTTAAGCGATAAAAAGTTAGAAAATGCTATAAAACAGGGTTTTTGACCTAAAATTAGCGTTTTTTACATATTTTTACTTTAAAATCGAAAAACGATATGGGTAAAATATACTCCAGAAAAAAACGATATGGGTAAAATGCGTTTCTTGGATTTTAACTCCCTCCGCCTAATTCCGGGTTTAATACAAAAAAACTTGTGCATGGACACTTCACTCCTGCTATTTTGGTGATAGTTACTTTTCCCTCTCGAGCAATACGAAACTGAACGAAGAACAAAAAACATTTCGAGACTAGAGGGGGGGGGGTGGACACCAACCTACCCCATGCCCCTTGTGGATCAATGATCTGCATTTAAAATTTATTTTTATTAATTATTATGACATTTTAAGATCACAACCAAGTACAACAATTATCAACTAAACCGTGAGATTATCTGGGAGAGTAGGGGGCGTAGCCGGGATTTCGGAAAGGGGGGGGGAGTTGCACTCCATACAAATTTTTCGAAAGGGGGGGTTTTACTCCAAATTTTCAAAATACCATAAAAAATACACTGTCGAGCGCTGAGCAGAGCGAAGCGCGAGAAAAATTTTTAAAATTGTTCTCTTAGGACCACCAAATTTTTACCTCCGCCAGCCCAAAGGGGGGTTACAACCCCCATAACATAACCCCCCCTGGCTACGCCCTTGTGGGAGAGGTATAAATAGAATTGTGGCTTAGAATATATATATATATATATATAACGGATAAAGTTTTAATTTAAAAAGACTGTTTAAAAAAAGTTTTCCTAACAAGCCAACTAAAAACCATAGTTTTCGCGAACGTGGGTACGGAGATCACAGCTTAATGTTCAAATCACGAAACTACTGACTGACACTCACAAGCATAAGGTTAGTTTATAGGGATATATTTCTGAATTTCATGGGTTGATATAGTTAAAAATACAGACACGACACGATCACAGGTGTCACAACTAGTGATGTTCCTACCTTCCAATATCATGCTCCGGAGCTCTGGCCATTTAAAGCGAAGGGAGCTCCGCCCCTTAAATGAGCAATTTAAGGCTTATTAATGCTTGAAATACATTTTAAACTACTCCGTTTGTATTTTCAGGAGTATTTTTATTGATTTAAATAAATTTTGCAAAAAAATTAACTTACAAAAAAATTTGACAAAATACTCTATTCCATCACTCTTTAATTATTAATGAAATTAGTTTTCAAATAGAGCGGAGCTCCGGAGCTCCGGGGGTTGCTCCGGAGCTCGTAAAAAATGGAGCTCCGCTCCGAAGCTCGGAGCACTGGGGGATATCATTAGAGTCACGACACGAATATAGACTCGTCTCACCCTCACAATCATAAACTAGTTCTAAACAAAGGTTTTTTGTGTAGGAAGAGCGAAGAGGGTACAATGACAACTAGCGCCAATCATATGTGGGAGAAAAATGGAGAAACAGAAAGCAACTATTACATTTTATGGTTTCAAATATTTATTAGTTCAAATATTTGTTTAAATTATTTATGGACCCCTTCCCTTCAAAATTTCTTAAATACGTCTTATTTATTTATCGATTCCTTCCCTTTAAAATTTCTTAAATACTTCTTAATATTACAAAAGCAAAATTATTTTTTGGGGATTTTTAGTTTTTTACCGCTTCGTAGGTACGGCGCTGCTGGCGCGCTTGGTTCCCACTTTTTTTCACACGGGGTCAAATTTTATATACATATACAGACCTGTGCACGGTCTGAAAATGCCCCCCCCGTTTTATTGGAGGATTTGCCCCCCCCCCGTTTTATTGCCCCCCCCTTCGCCAAAAAATGAAAAAGTACCCTAAAAATATGACGCCATTTTTGACCTATGATGACGCCATCATCGCGAATTTTTTGCAGTTTTTAGCCTATTTCAATGTATTTTAAGCCATTTTAGACCTATTTTTACCTTATTTCCGCTTTTTTTGTCCCTTTTTTCCCTTTTCCCTTCTTTTTTTCTCCTTTTTTTCTGTCCCCCCTGCTTTCCCCCCCCCCGTTTCAAAAAAGTTGCCCCCCCCCCCCCCCGTTTTGGAATTGCCCCCCCCCCCCCCGTGTTGGAATGGCCCCCCCCCCGTTTTAACCCCGGGGGGGGGGGCAGTGCACAGGTCTGCATATACATATAGTATATTAGTAATTAGTACATAAAGTTTATTAAATGAAATTAAACATAAAAAAACATTTTAAATGTCATTTTTCTCCTTTTATGACATATAAGCCGTAACAATTCTATTTTTTTAAAGTATAAGAAGATTAAAAAAATTTTCTCCAGGAGGCGAATGGGGGGGGGGGTGTCCACGGGTACCCCAAATTTAGGGGTGGATGTCAGCAAAATCCGAAATTTTGGGGGATATAACCCTCTAACCCGCCCTGCTTACCTATCGCTCAGACTCTTGGCTATCTTTTGAAAAGGTTAGGAAAAAATGTTTTTCGATGACGTCATTACTACAGCCAATGCGGTGAAAAAAACCTGGTCCCAAAAAAAACAAACTTTTTTATAAGAAATAATAAGCGCCGTTTGGTATGCTGTTAAAACATACTTTTCTGAGTTTTTTTCTGAAAGTTTGAGCGAAATCGGCGCGCTCAATTTTTTTATAATGCGTTGAATGCGCGCGGTTTTCTCGATTTTTCACGATTTTATTGCCACGCTACTACACTGTCCAAATTATTAATTTTGTTTTGTTTGTTTGTTTGTTTTGTTTTTTTGCTCTAAGTGTGTACGATATTGTTCATATTGTTATATATTAAATGGCCGCCAATTTTTATTCTTTCCTTTTGACCTAAAAATTTTTTTTGGGGTTGACCCTCCTGGGGCTAGGGTGAGGGCCAAACACGAATTCCAAAAATTTTTTTAAAACGTTTTTTCAAATCCATCAAAAATGTAAAATTTATCACATGTGACGAATTTTGATATATCGTTTGTGTAAAAAAACCTAATATTAAGCTTACAATAAGCTGTCAAAAATGACATATTTAAAGTTTGGAAGGATGTCAAACTCGTATGCTGGCAGCAGCAAATCTTTCAATTAAAAAGTTTTAGAAAAATAATAAGCTTGAAAACATTAGTTTTAATTTTTTTTAATTTATTTTAAATTAAAATATTGGAAAATAATCCAAATAAACCCATGAAAACGCAACATAAATTTTCGTTAAAATTCCAAAATACTTCCTTATGTCAGCAAATTTTTGTTATTTCGTCATAATTCGTGATTTCTATCTTCTCTTCCACAATTAAAATGAAGCAATTCAGATCAGATCGCGGATTGAAACGTTTTTACATGAAAAATGGCATTACTTTAAAAAATTACATGGGGATATTGGCAAAAGTTGAGAGACACAATTATTATAAATTTGTTTTTATGTCGACAAATGGGGAAACATATTTGCATGTAAGAAAGTCAGAAAGTAAGAACAAGTAAAAAAACACTTAAAAGGGCATTTTTTAGCTGCGATGTTTGGTAATTTTGTAGAAGAATTTTAACTTTGGAATATGTTTTCTAAGAAAATAACCTGGAAATTTGAAAAAAATAAAGTTTTAAATAAAGCTTATTTTTTGGAAAAAGTTTTTATTTAAAGGTTTTTTGCTGCCAGCATACAGGCTTGGAATGCTTCTAATTTTAAATTCGTAATTTGTTACAGCTTATATTGTAAGCTTAATATTAGGTTTTTTTACACAAATGGCGTTATATAATTCTCATATGTGATAACTTTTACATTTTTAATGGTTTTCAAAAAAAAATTTTGAAAAATTTTCGGCATTTATGTTTAGTCCCGGGGGCTCAACCCCCCAAAAAAATTTTGTGTCAAAAATAAGCAATAAAAAGGGGGGGAATTTAATATATATATAAGAATATGAGCAATATCTTACACACTTCGAGCAAGATGCAAAACAAAATAAATAATTCGGGCAGCGTATTAGCGTAGCAAAAATTCACAAAAAAAGTGCCACTCCGCGCATTCAATGTATATATAAATAAAATTTGGGCGAGCCATTTCGCTCAAACGTCCGAAAAAACTCAGAAAAGATGGGAACCAAGCGCGCGCGCGTACCTACGAAGCGGTAAAAACTTTAAAAATCCCCAAAAATAATTTTGCTTTTGTAATATTAAGAAGTATTTAAGGGAAGAATTTTAAAGGGAAGGAATCGAATAAATAAATAAGACGTATTTAAGAAATTTTGAAGGGAAGGGTCCATAAATAATTTAAACAAATATTTGAACTATAAATATTTAAAACCATAAAATGTAATAGTTGCTTTCTGTTTCTCCATTTTTCTCCCATATGATTGGCGCTAGTTGCTATTGTACCCCTCTTCGCTCTTCCTACACAAAAAAACCTTTGTTGTTAAACTAGTTTATGATTGTGAGGGTGAGACGAGTCTATATTCGTGTCGTGACTCTAATGATATCGCCCAGTGCTCCAACTTCGGAGCGGAGCTCCATTTTTACGAGCTCCGGAACAACCCCCCCAAGTCCGGAAGTTCCGCTCTATTTGAAAACTACTTTCATTAATAGTTGAAGAGTGAGATGGAATAGAGTATTTTGTCAAATTTTTTTGTAAGTTAATTTTTTTGCAAAGTTTATTTTAAATCGATGAAAGATGTCCTGAAAAATTAAACGGAGTAGTTTTAAAAAATGTATTTCAAGCATTTATAAGCCTTAAATTGCTCATTCAAGGGGCGAAGCTCCCTTCGCTTTAAATGGCCAAAACTTCCGAAGCATGATATTGGAAGGTAGGAACATCACTAGTTGTGACACCTGTGATCGTGTCGTGTCTGTATTTTTAACTATATCAACCCATGGAATTCAAAATATATCCCTATAAACTAACCTTATGTTTGTGAGTGTCAGTCAGTAGTTTCGTGATTCGAACATTTAGCTGATTGATCTCCGTTCCACATTTTCGCGAAAACGTATGGGTTTTTCAGTTGGCTTGTTAGGGAAAATTTTTTTTAAACAGTCTTTTTAAATTAAAACTTTATCCGTTATATATATATATATATATATATATTCTAAGCCACAGTTCCATTTATACCTCTCCCACAAGGGCGTAGCCAGGGGGGCTATGTTATGGGGGTTGTAACCCCCCTTTTGGTGAGCGGCTAGGTGAAAATTTGGTGGTCCTAAGAGAACAATTTTAAAAATTTTTCTCGCGCTCGCTCTGCTCAGCGCTCGACAGTGTATTTTTTATGGTATTTTGAAAATTTGGAGTAAAACCCCCCCTTTTTCCAAAGATTGGACATTAAATGCAACTCCCCCCCCCTCTCCTGAAATCCCGGCTACGCCCCCTACCCTCCCACATAATCTCACGGTTTAGTTGATAATTGTTGTACTTGGTTGTGACCCTCTTAAAATGTCATAATAATTAATAAAAATAAATTTTTAAATGCAGACTCATCAATGAACAAGGGGCAAGGGGTAGGGTGGTGTCCACCCCCCTCCCCTCTTCAGTCTCCAAATTTTGGGCCCCCTTCCCTACCAAGAAGTCCAGGGGGGGCCTCCCTCCCCCCAAATTTTTGAATTTTTTTACCCCTGACCTCCCTCTAGATTTTGAATTCTGACCCCCCCCCCCCCTCCCTAATGAGAAAACTGTAAGTACTTTTTTATACTAAATTTTCTAACCAAAAACGTGAACTTTTTTAACACAGAATTCATGTTTTTACACCCCATTTTTATACAAGAATATCGTTTTTTATTTAATAAAAAGTAGTATTATCTTATAAAAAAGCTATTATTAAACATTTAATGGTTTAAAAGTATTTTGTTTCGGAAATTGGACCCCACCTAAGCCCCCTCTAGGTTTTAAAATCTTCCACCCCTGGGGGGTGGTTCGACTCCCCTAGGACCCCCTCCTACACTTTCTAAATGTTACATTTACCCGGGGTAAACACCCCCCTAAGCTTTTGGACCGTGTTCATCTGTGATGCAAACTTACCTATTTTGCAATTCTATTCTCAATAATTAGGTAATTAAATTTTTTGTTTTATTTAAAGCTAAAGTTAATATAAACTAAGAGATATATTTATAATATAAACTTACCTTAACGTCTTCATCCAATTTGAAGTATTGACTGGCAGTTTAATTACCTGTTCGAAATATTTTTTAGTGTTAGTGATTTTTTAACATTATAATGTGTTATGCTTAGTAATCTTTACTTATATTTTGGTCTGGTGTGAGAAACTTTAAAAAAACCATGTAATCTTTCATTTAGTATACAAAATGCAAATTCTAAAGAAAGTTCCGTGGAAGACATAAATGCGTTTGCTGAAGATAATTTTATAAAAATTTAAGGCACCTATGAAAACTCGTAGAATTTTGAAAAAAAAAAAAAATTGATTTCAGCGCCCAATGAATAGCATAGATGTTTTTGGTCGGGTCCACTAGGGGGAGGGTCCACCCCCGGGTGGAAGACCAAAATTTTTTAATGGGGGTCAAGGGGGGTCCGGACCCCCCTGGCTTTTTAGGTGGGGTCGACCCTGGGTGCGACATTTCAAATTTAGGAGGGAGTCAGGGGATCCGATTTTTTAACAAAATTTATTTAAATCAATACATTAAGTGTTTTTAGGTTTAGTAATGAATTTTATATCCTAAAACAGCCTATAGGCCTAAAAAGTGTATTTAAACACTGTTTTTTTTAAACTAAAAACCGTGTTTTTGACAATAAAAAATATACTTGTAAATTGGTCAGGAGGGTGGAGGAGGGTCAGCTTCACTAGGAGGGTCAGGTTGGACCGCTCTCGATCTTTGGAAGGAGAGGGGCCCCTGGACTTTTTCTAGGGGAGGGGGTCTGAAATTTTGGCTCTAGGGGGGGGGAACCCCTCGTTTCCCCCCCAAAAACATTTATGAATGAAAATACGGTTTGAGATGTTTAATTAAAAAAATATTTAAGGATGTAAAGTTTTTTAGAAAATTTTTAATTTAATGTATTTAATGGGAATGAAGAGTTTAAATAAAAGCATGAATGCCCTTTAAACTAACATTAAATATGATTTAAATTTCAATAGAGTTTTGCTTATTTTTACTATTTAATAGTTTTAAGATTAAGCAAGATGCAAGTCTATACTGAATGGCATAAGTATACTATCTGCGGAGCCATGATATTATTATTGTCTTTTAGGTCTTTGGCGCTTATTCTTTACCTTAATTTCAATGAATGTGCCACATTGCGCCGTAATTAAGCATGTAATAAAAAGTATAATAAATAGCAATTTTCTGTTGGTATCAATAAAATATTTTTTTTAATCAGTGACGCTAATAAAATATGTATTTTTTTAGATTGTAGGTTATGTAATTCGAAATTCAAATTTTATGCGATTGTACCTGCGACACGCAGTTTACTAATGATTGTTAATGATAGTGTTTAACAAAAAAAAAACAAAACAAAACAATCCAGACATTTATTACAATAATTTTCAATTAATACGTTTAAAAAGAGAGGAAAAGCGGAAGTGGATGCGCGGTTTGAGTTAGATTGACCCACATACCACAACTTCCGAAATTGGATGACCGAATAATTTGGGGTGATTTGGTATACTCTCCTACTAAAAATTATTTATTTAATCGTAACTATTAGGATTACACGGAAACGGTGCACATACACGGCACATCGAAGAAGACAAAAATGTTTTTTCACTTAATGTACTAAACATAAATTGTGGTTTTTTTATTGAAAAGTATATAACAACAAAGAACACACAATAGAAAACTTAATTTCAAAATTAATGCATTAATAATAAATTTTGTTATGCAAAAGTTCGATTACCGAATAATACGCGTTTGCAATTTTCAATCATTTTTGCATTTTATTTTATTTTTTTAAATTTATAATAATTAAAAAATAATTATTTGCAATTTTATTAATTGCAAAATTATTTAATTTTAAACAAAAAAAACACTATATTCTACCAATTTTTTTCTAATTGTAATTAGTTTTAAAGCTTATAGTTTACCATAATATTAAACTTAAATCTTCAAAACTAATTAAACAAAAAGATTGGTATAATATAGAGTGGAAAAACAGTAGACAGCTTTTCGCCTATACAATTAAGAATTGAAGCATTTGATATCTTAAATTGATTCAGCAAAACCACACCATATTATAGCTATGTCACAAAGGCGAGGCGTGAAGCTATCAGACAAAGCAATAAATAAATAGATCCAGTAAGTAAATGATACTAAATACTGGCCGGCGTTAATAGCAAAAGAAATATCCAAATAAATCTTCAGCATTTACTTTGTTTTTTGCGATTTGTTCTCAAATCAAAAGCAAAATACTACCACATACGATACCGGACACACACAAAAATGTATACAGTCAAAGTATTAAACAGTTATAATAGTAAATTGTAAAATTTTAATAGTAAGCAAAAAAATTTGAAAAGAAATTAAATACACGAATTCAATTCGAAGATTCGAAGAATCAAAGGAAAACAAGATAATAGGCGAAGAGTATTATAGTTTCGGCTTTATATATGTCGCTTTTGGCTTAAAGCTAAAACAATACATATTTTATTAGCGTCACTGATTAAAAAAAATATTTTATTGATACCAACAGAAAATTGCTATTTCCTATACTTTTTATTACATGCTTAATTACGAGCACAATGTGGCACATTCATTAAACATAAGGTAAAAAGAATAACGCCAAAGACCTAAAAGACAATAATAATATCATGGCTCCGCAGATAATAGTATACTTATGCCATTCAGTATAGACTTGCATCTTGCTTAATCTTAAAACTATTAAATAAATAAGCAAAACTCTATTGAAATTTAAATCATATTAATGTTAGTTTAAAGGGCATTCATGCTTTTATTGTAAACTCTTGCAATTCCATTAAACACATTAAATTAAAAATTTTCTAAAAAACTTTACATTGTTAAATATTTTTTAATTAAACATCTCAAACCATTTTCATTCATAGGTGTTTTTGGGGGGGACAGAGGGGTCCACCCCCCCTAGAGCCAACATTTTGGACTCCCCCTAGCAAAATTCTTGGGGGCCCCGCCCTCCTCCCAAAGCTCCAGAGCGGTCCGGCCTAACCCCCCCCTAGCGAAGCCGACCCCCCTCCCGACCAATTTGGAAGTATATTTTTTTTATTTACTGTCGGTTTTTTTAATTAAAAACAGTGTTTAAATACACTTTTTAGGCCTAACTGGGCGGTT
Source organism: Microlaimidae sp. YZB2_3 (assembly GCA_030248175.1). Taxonomy (NCBI): domain Eukaryota; kingdom Metazoa; phylum Nematoda; class Chromadorea; order Desmodorida; family Microlaimidae; species Microlaimidae sp. YZB2_3. The sequence goes on from JASAMX010022787.1 coordinate 43,435, forward strand.
TTAATACATGAAATTCAATATTGGACCTAAAAACACTTAAATTATTGATTTCAAAAACTTTGTTAAAAAACCGGACCCCCCTGATCCGCCCTATATTTGAAATGTCGCACCCCGGGTTGACTCCCTTTAAAAGCCAGGGGGTCCAGTCCGGACCCCCGTGGACCCCCCAAAAAAAAGAAATTTTGGTCTTCCACCCGGGCTAGACCCCCCCTAGCGGACCCGACCAAAAACACCTATGTTTTCATTGGGCGCTGAAATCAATTTTTTCATTCTACGAGTTTTCATAGGTGCCTTAAATTTAAAATTATCTTCAGCAAACGCATTTATGTCTTCCACGGAACTTTCTTTAGAATGCATTTTGTATACTATGAAAATTACATGTTTTTTAAAGTTTCTCACACCAGACCAAAATATAAGTAAAGATTACTAAGCATAACACATTATAATGTTAAAAAATCACTAACACTAAAAAATATGAACAGGTAATTAAACTGCCAATCAATACTTTAGAATTCAAGACGTTAAGGTAAGTTTATATTATAAACATATCTTTTAGTTTATATTAACTTTAGCTTTAAATAAAACAAAAAAATAATTACCTAATTTGAGAATTGAATATGCAAAATAATAAGTCTGCGTCACAGATGAACACGGTCCAAAAGCTAGGGGGGTGTTTACCCCGGGTAAATGACATTTCAAAATCTAGGAGGGGGTCCTAGGGGAGTCGAACCACCCGGGGTGGAAGATTTTAAAACCTAGAGGGGTTAAGTGGGGTCCAATTTCCGAAACAAAATACTTTTAAACCATTAAATGATTAATAATAGCTTTTTTATAAGATAATACTACATTTTATTGAATAAAAAACGATATTTAGGTATAAAAAAGGTGTAAAAACATGAATTTGTGTTAAAAATTCACGTTTTTGGTAGAAAATTTAGTATAAAAAAGTACTTAAAGTTTTCTCATTAGGGAGGGGGGGGGGTCAGATTTCAAAATCTAGAGGGAGGTCAAGGGTAAAAAATTCAAAAATTTGGGGGGAGGGGGTAGGCCCCCTGGATTTTCTCTAGGGAAGGGGGCCCAAAATTTCGAGACTAGAGGGGGGGGGTGGACACCACCCTACCCCTTCCCCCTTGTTCATCTATGATCTGCATTTAAAATTTATTTTTATTAATTATTATGACATTTTAAGATCACAACCAAGTACAACAATTATCAACTAAACCGTGAGATTATCTGGGAGAGTAGGGGGCGTAGCCGGGATTTCGGAAAGGGGGGGGAGTTGCACTCCATACAAATTTTTCGAAAGGGGGTTATACTCCAAATTTTCAAAATACCGTAAAAAATACACTGTCGAGCGCTGAGCAGAGCGAAGCGCGAGAAAAATTTTTAAAATTGTTCTCTTAGGACCACCAAATTTTTACCTCCGCCAGCCCAAAGGGGGGTTACAACCCCCATAACCCCCCCTGGCTACGCCCTTGTGGGAGAGGTATAAATAGAATTGTGGCTTAGAATATATATATATAACGGATAAAGTTTTAATTTAAAAAGACTGTTTAAAAAAAGTTTTCCTAACAAGCCAACTAAAAACCATAGTTTTCGCCAACGTGGGTACGGAGATCACAGCTTAATGTTCAAATCACGAAACTACTGACTGACACTCACAAGCATAAGGTTAGTTTATAGGGATATATTTCTGAATTTCATGGGTTGATATAGTTAAAAATACAGACACGACACGATCACAGGTGTCACAACTAGTGATGTTCCTACCTTCCAATATCATGCTCCGGAGCTCTGGCCATTTAAAGCGAAGGGAGCTCCGCCCCTTAAATGAGCAATTTAAGGCTTATTAATGCTTGAAATACATTTTAAACTACTCCGTTTGTATTTTCAGGAGTATTTTTATTGATTTAAATAAATTTTGCAAAAAAATTAATTTACAAAAAAATTTGACAAAATACTCTATTCCATCACTCTTTAATTATTAATGAAATTAGTTTTCAAATAGAGCGGAGCTCCGGAGCTCCGGGGGTTGCTCCGGAGCTCGTAAAAATGGAGCTCCGCTCCGAAGCTCGGAGCACTGGGGGATATCATTAGAGTCACGACACGAATATAGACTCGTCTCACCCTCACAATCATAAACTAGTTCTAAACAAAGGTTTTTTGTGTAGGAAGAGCGAAGAGGGTACAATGACAACTAGCGCCAATCATATGTGGGAGAAAAATTGAGAAACAGAAAGCAACTATTACATTTTATGGTTTCAAATATTTATTAGTTCAAATATTTGTTTAAATTATTTATGGACCCCTTCCCTTCAAAATTTCTTAAATACGTCTTATTTATTTATCGATTCCTTCCCTTTAAAATTTCTTAAATACTTCTTAATATTACAAAAGCAAAATTATTTTTTGGGGATTTTTAGTTTTTTACCGCTTCGTAGGTACGGCGCTGCTGGCGCGCTTGGTTCCCACTTTTTTAATTTTTAATTTACAAAAAATGCTTCTATTTAAAAGTTTAAACTGAGCTTATCAAAATTAATTTTTATGTTTGAATAGTTTTACAATCAAGATATAAAAAAAATTTTTGTTTGTTTGAAATTATAGTCTATACAAAAATGATGCGGCCTGGCTACAAAACTCGAACTTTCAAATGTTATATATCCATAACGGAGGTTAGACCTAGAATATGTGCGGGACATAATATTGGAGCATAGCTCAGACCATCGGTGGTCAGCCTCTCGGAATTTGGGGGGGGGGGTCAAATTTTATATACATATATATAAATAAAGATTATATACATATTAATATAGATTATATACATATACATATAGTATATTAGTAATTAGTACATAAAGTTTATTAAATGAAATTAAACATAAAAAACATTTTAAATGTCATTTTTCTCCTTTTATGACATATAAGCCGTAACAATTCTATTTTTTTAAAGTATAAGAAGATTAAAAAAATTTTCTCCAGGAGGCGAATCGGGGGGGGGGGTGTCCCCGGGTACCCCAAATTTAGGGGTGGATGTCAGCAAAATCCGAAATTTTGGGGGATATAACCCTCTAACCCGCCCTGCTTACCTATCGCTCAGACTCTTGGCTCTTAGCTTTAAATTTAAAATGAGTCACAGGCACGCATAGTTTATACGCACTGTGGCTCATTTTGCCATAGTAACGACGATGTGCGGGACATATATGGGAGCATAGCTTAAACTCTTGGCCATCTTTTGAAAAGGTTAGGAAAAAATGTTTTTTGATGACGTCATCACTACAGCCGATGCGAAGAAAAAACCTTGTCCAAAAAAAACAAAACTTTTTATTAGTACGAGATAACAAACGCCGGTTGTTAAGCTGTTAAAACATACTTTTCTGAGTTTTTTCTGGAAGTTTGAGCGAAATTGGCTCGCCCAAATTTTTTTATAATGCGTTGAATGCGCGCGGTTTGGCGATTTTTTGTGAATTTTTGCTACGCTAATACACTGCCCGAATTATTTATTTTGTTTTGCTTCCTGCTCGAAGTGTGTAAGATATTGATCATATTGTTATATATATATTAAATGTCCGCCAATTTTTATTACTTATTTTTGACACAAAATTTTTTTGGGGGGTTTGACCCCCCGGGGACTAAACATAAATGCCGAAAATTTTTTTCAAAATTTTTTTTTGAAAACCATTAAAAATGTAAAATTTATCACATATGACGAATTTTGATATATCGTTTGTGTAAAAAAACCTAATATTAAGCTTACAATATAAGCTGTCAAAAATGACGAATTTAAAATTTGGAAGCATTCGAAGCCCGTATGCCGGCAGCAGCAAACCTTTAAAATAAAAACTTTTTCAAAAAAATAAGCCTTAAAAGTTTATTTTTTTGAATTTCCAGGTTATTTTGTTAGAAAAACATTATTTTTAAAGTTAAAATCCTACTAAAAAATTGCCCAATATCGCAGCTAAAAAATGCCCTTCTTTAAGTGTTTTCTTACTTGCAAACATGTTTCCCCGTTTGTCAACACAAAAACAAATTTCTAATAACTCTGTCTCTCAACTTTTGCCAATATCCCAATGTAATTTTTTAAAGTGATGCTATTTTTCGTGTAAAAACGTTTGAATCCGCGATCTGGTCTGAATTGCGTCATTTTAATTGCAGAAGAACCAATAAAAATCATCAATTATGACGTAATAACAAAAATTTGCATGACGTAAGGAAGTATTTTGAAATTTTAACGAAAATTTATGTTGCGTTTTTATGGGGTTATTTGGACCATTTTCTAATATTTTAAATCAAAATAAATTTAAAAAATTTAAAACTAATCTTTTAAAGTTTATTATTCTTGTAAAACTTTTTAATTTAAAGGTTTGCTGCTGCCAGCATACGGGCTTGGAATCCTTCCAAATTTCAAATTCGTCATTTTTGACAGCTTATTGTAAGCTTAATATTAGGTTTTTTACACAAACGATATATCAAAATTCGTCATATGTGATAAATTTTACATTTTTGATGGTTTTGAAAAAAAATTTTGAAAAAAATTTTCGGCATTCGTGTTTGGCCCCTCTAGCCCCGGGGGGTCAACCCCCCAAAAAAAATTTTTAGGTCAAAAGTAAGGAATAAAAATTGGCGGACATTTAATATATAACAATATGATCAATATCGTACACACTTCGAGCAGGAAGCAAAACAAAATAAATAATTCGGACAGTGTATTAGCGTGGCAAAAATTCGCGAAAAATCGCGAAAACCGCGCGCATTCAACGCATTATAAAAAAAAATTGAGCGAGCCGATTTCGCTCAAACTTTCAGAAAAAACTCAGAAAAGTATGTTTTAACAGCATACCAAGCGGCGTTTTTTATCTCGTACTAATAAAAAAGTTTTGTTTTTTTTGGGACCAGGTTTTTTTCACCGCATCGGCTGTAGTGATGACGTCATCGAAAAACATTTTTTTCCTAACCTTTTCAAAAGATAGCCAAGAGTCTAAGCTATGCTCCCATATATGTCCCGCACATATTCTAACCTCCGTTATGGATATATAACATTTCAAAGTTCGAGTTTTGTCACCAGTCCGCATCATTTTTGTATAGACTATAGTTACTTCCCCCCCCCCCCCCCCCCCCCCCCCACCCCCACCCCCCCCCCCCCCCCCCCCCCCCACCCCCCCCACACCCCCCCCCCCCCCCCCCCCCCCCCCCCCCCCACACCCCCAACCCACCCACCCCCCCCCCCCCCCCCACCCACCATTGACACTGGCTGGGTACCGTGAACTATTCATCCTCCACTTGGAACCTAAACCTTAATTCACACCTCCACGCGTTTTTCTCCCTACTTTTATCCCATCCCACCTAATATCAAAATTACTTAGCCCACCTTTGCACTCAGTGCAGTTTGGAGTTGTTGGTTCTCGGCAGACAGTTCCTGGCTGGTCTGGAGGGCCAGCCGGAGCTGTTGCTGGGTCTCCGCCTGCTGAAGACGCTCAGCTGCCTCTCGGATCCCCTCGTCTCCGCCTCCGTCCGCTGCCTCCGCCTGCTTAACGTTTTCTGACTGGCTGGATTCCGCTTAAAAGGTTTAAAATTTTCAAGTTTTTAAATATGCGCTTTATATCCTTAGCTTAGTGGAAGATTTTAAATAGTACAAAAATTTGAAAGACGGATTACATCGTCAATAATTTGTGAGTGGGTTCCTAACCAAAACTCACCGGACCCCTCTTGTAAATTAAAATCTGTTCAAAAAAAGATCGAGAAGAAAATTTTTTAGACGTTAGCATATCTTTCGCTATATGTTATGTAGGGTTTATTAAAACGATAATTATTTAAATAATTTAACCATTAAATTTAATTAATTTAACCATTAAATTCTATACATTAAAAAATTTTTTGTAAAAAGCAACCGTACGGTTAGCGTAATATACTTTCCAAAGAAGTTTTTTAAGTTTTAATCATTTTTAAATAGACTTTTTTACATTTTTAATTGTTATAATAACAAATTACGATGAATTTAATTATTTCTTTACTATTTATTTATTTTAGCTTTTTACCTTTAAAATCTTCCAATTCAGCTTCAAGCAGTTTATTTTTCGCTAAAACTTGATGATTCTCTTCTTGAAGTTTTTCTACCTAAATTTAAAGTTAAATAATTTTATAAAATTGCAAAAAAGTAACACATTAAATAATATAACACATATTTGCAGATAAATGCTAAACCGAAATGTTATAAGGTAGCGTCAAATCCAAAAACGAAAGTGTTTTACCAAAACTGCTTGAGAAGTTTGTTTAAAAAAACTTAGAATGTTCCAAGCTGCCTTAAATATTTGATAATACTTTGATACTGCAAATTCAACTTAATTTTCATCTATAAATAAACAATATATGATTTTTAAGAATTGCCAAGCAGTACAATTATAATTATTCGGAATAGCTAAATTCCTACTTACATGAAGAAACCTTCAAAAAATTACAAAATTAAGTGCTGTTTATGTAATTTTATTTAAATTTATATTATTTTACATAAATTTTATATATTATATAAATTTATATTAATTCTACTTATTTTTCCAGAAATAAACGCAATGAATTCTTGTTTATTGCATTATTTTTATAATTGCTATAAATAAAAAATATAAAATGAAAATATTACAAAAACAAAATTGCAATTCGATATATATTTTTACAAAAATCAATAAGAAGATTATTATTAAATGATTATCTGTTTACGGATTTCATGCAAAAATTTTGGCTTTCTAGATTGGCGCTTCCAGACAGCCTTTTGGTTGGGTTTAATAGGAAGATATGGATATCCCGTTTTTGTTACAGCTAATTGTTAAACATTCTGGGTTTTTTTATAGAACATGCACACAAAAATGATTTTATCTAAAAACTAGTCTTAGGACTTCAATCAAAATAAAACTTAACTTTTTCTAAAATTTGTATTTTAAATTGTTTTTCTAAAAGAATAATGATTATTACTTTAAATAGCATTAAATAAAATGATTAGCTATAATAAATAAATCTAAAAAAAAACACAAAAAATTACATTGTTCTAGTCGAACTATTCGTTTTACAAAATCACAATATAATATTATTTTCCTATTTTGTTTTTTGCTGTAATTTTAACATTTACCAAAATAGTAATAAAACCAACCTGCTCGCCGAGATCCAAAACTTTTTGGTTCAACTGTCGGCCGTAAGTTTCGTATTGTTCTCGGCTTTTGTTCGCTTCCCATTCCCAATGTTCTGCCTGACCTTTAGCGAAACGATGTTCTTCCTAAACTTATTAATACAGAATTTAAAGTTAAATTAACACTAAAAAAACCTGTCAAAAAATTAAAACGATGTGTTAGGTTAAAAAAACCACACCTGGTTTTTTTTCGCCAGCGCCTAGGCGCCAGCTGGCGCCTCAGCTTCCAAATTTTCAGGCGACAACTCATAAGTTTAGAGCAGCAGCCCAAAAACTATAGGCGCCAGCCCAGAAATCTAGGCGCCAATAACATAAATTTTTTTCTATTTTCACAAAAAGGCCACATATTATTAGTTTTTTTATTATATGTCTATTTTTAAATGATTTTTGTAGTCAAACGTTTTGTGTTGTATAGTTTAGTAGTACAATTAATTTTAAAAAAACGACTCATTTTGCTCATCTCAATACTCGATTTGAAATCAAATGCGTAAAATTTTGTTTAAGAATTATATAATTTAACAAGAAAACATAAAGACTAGTGATGTTCCTACCCTCCCACATCATGCTCCAAAGCCACGGCCACTTATAGCGGAGGGAGCTTTGGAGTTCCTTCTCTTAAATATGAGATTTCAAGCTTATTTAAACTTAAATGTTTTAATTATTTTATTTGCATTTTTACAGGTTTTTTAATTGCCTTTAGTAAGTTTTGAAAAATTTTACAAAAAATTTTTTACTAAACAATTACTAGCATAGCTTTTCGTTCAAGCT
>JASAMX010022788.1:0-14549 GCA_030248175.1 Microlaimidae sp. YZB2_3
TTATCATTTTGTTAATAAAAGTTTGGGCAAAACTTCTTAATGCAATGAATGCTGTGAAACAATATCATATCGTAACATCACAACAATAATGTTAATAATATATTTTGATAGTCATTTTTGAGCTTTTGACTAATAACTTTAACTTAACATCTGATTTCATAATGCGCGTTATTGATTTCAGTTGCCTCGCTGCTGTAATAATAATAAAATTCTGATAATAATAGTGATTGATCGTTTGTTTTTAGTGGCCTCTCTGCTGTCTTGCTTGAACCAGCTGAAGGGGGAGAACGCCCGGCTGGAGGAGAACATCCTTTCCTTGGGAGGGCGTCGGGACCATCTCCTGGCTGTCAACGCCCGACTGACGATGACCCTCCAGCCCTCCCAACACTCCCCGCACTCCCCCCGCCTACTGGGACAGGACCCCAGCGCGGTAAGTATACGACTATCTTTTATGTGTGATTTTATTTTCTGTTTGGAGACTACAGACGAAGCCAGGACCCAAGAGCAGTAATTGCTTTACCTTTTTTATCTGTTTATTCCTTTCTCGTTTTTGAGGAGAGCTGCCAAGTTTCCCCGAAGCCCGCACTTCCCCCGCATGCTGGGACAGGACCCCAGCGCGCTAAGTCAATTTCTAGGCTAACTGAATTGAATTCGGCCAGGGCCTTGAAATTTCGGCCGCAGGTTGTTATTTTTGTCGAGCGGAAAGTTATGAAAGAAACTGCGTATGGCTGGATGGGTCGGTACTGGCATCTATCGACTTACATGCAGTTTATTTTATTACTTTTCGCATGGATAAAAAACAAGGAGTGAAATTAAGACTGACCGAAACTAAGTCGATTATCCTACTTTTTTCTATCATATTTAGTTTTATGTGCTATAGACAGAGCTCTGGAGCGTAATGTTTTGGAGTAGAAATCAAATATCTCCATTTTGTTGTCCATTGTAGCAATGCGATATTTGGATTTCTATTGTTTGAGATAGTGATGGTCTCCGAAGCTCCGACCTCTGACAGCGTTGGTTAATGCCTCAGTCCAACTCTGTCGGCTACCCGATTCCAGTTTAAGGCAAAAGGCACGCAACCCTCAGTAATATTTTAGATTAAAAAATTGCAAACAAACTTTTAAATTCTGTTTTGAAAATAAAATAACACATAAAAGATAGTCGTATACTTACCGCGCTGGGGTCCTGTCCCAGTAGGCGGGGGGAGTGCGGGGAGTGTTGGGAGGGCTGGAGGGTCATCGTCAGTCGGGCGTTGACAGCCAGGAGATGGTCCCGACGCCCTCCCAAGGAAAGGATGTTCTCCTCCAGCCGGGCGTTCTCCCCCTTCAGCTGGTTCAAGCAAGACAGCAGAGAGGCCACTAAAAACAAACGATCAATCACTATTATTATCAGAATTTTATTATTATTACAGCAGCGAGGCAACTGAAATCAATAACGCGCATTATGAAATCAGATGTTAAGTTAAAGTTATTAGTCAAAAGCTCAAAAATGACTATCAAAAATATATTATTAACATCATTGTTGTGATGTTACGATATGATATTGTTGCACAGCATTCATTGCATTAAGAAGTTTTGCCCAAACTTTTATTAACAAAATGATAAATTTTATTAATTACATGTACAAAAATTATAATTAAGATAACAAAAACACTTCATTAACCATAAAATTTGATGTAAATTTTATTCCTACGAAAACACATAACCAGTTATATTGTATTACTTACCGTCAAAATGCTGTGCTTGATCCATCAGGTATTGAGACCCCTGCTCCCACTGCCTCTCCAGCAGTTGTTCTAACGATGATGGAAGGCTAAATTTACATTAAGTTTTTAAAAAATTTATTATTTTTAAAAAATTAGTATAAGTTTATTTCTGGTTTAAAATAAAAAATAATAATAAAATAATAGTTATTAACAAAGAAGATAATTATCAAAGTAAGCTAAGATTATTTTTAATTATATAACTGCATCGTTGAAGATAATATAGGTACTTTACAAATTAAGAAACTGACTTAATAATCAACAGTATTTTAATTTCAGCCATTGGCTATTCCTGTTGTAATTATTTTGTATCTTGATCAAAAGTTATAAAATATATATAAACAAATCAAAAAATTGTATACAAACAAATCTAGATAAAGCTGCGAAAATTGTTTACAAAAATTTTTGCAAAGAAAGACAGTAAAAAACTGAAATTAAACCAAAACAAAAACAGTCAGTCTAAATATATCTAAATTAAATTAAAATTATATTTAAATTAAAAAACTTACTGTGTTGTGCCATCGGCACTACCCGCGCCATGCCTTGGTACTGGCTTAAAAGGGACGCCAAGGGACGGAATGTACGAGCCTTCTGCTAAAAATTTTTTTAAGTTAAAAATTTATTTTAAAAAAACTTCACAATTAAAAAAAGGGCGCAACGCCGCAGTACAACAGCATTTTCTCTGCAAAATTCCAAAATAAAATTGTTTTGGGTTTATTTATAGTGGTTAACACCTTTCAGCTCCAAAATTTTTGTAGTATTTGCTACTCAAATTTACGCTTTCGCATAGGTTTTAGCGATTTCAAATTTGCTGCTCCATGTTTTTTTCACTCGGCTCTAAATGTCACATCTAGTGGCATCTTAAATAATTAAAAATCATAAATAAATAATTTAAGTAATCGTTTTAAAACTTATCGAAAGCAATTAAAAAAAGCCTAAATGCGAATAAAACAATTATGAACATATTGTAAGCCTAAATACGCTCAAAACTGCTCATTTGAGGGTCCTCTCATTTAGCTTCCTCCGTTCCTCAGGATATGAAAATCACTGGTAACAAACAAACTTTATCTTACCTAAGGACGCGAATCCCGGCAGACCCTCGAAGGCTGCCGGTACGTCGCTGGTGGCCGTGGCGCAGTCACTGAGGGGGTAGCGGCCTCCCCCCGCCCCTCCACCACCACTGGACAGGGAGGCTGAGGAGCCGGCTGCGGCGGCGGAGGGCGGTACCGTGCCCGGGATGGACGCCGGGCTGAACGGGGGCATTTGACTCGCGGCGGAGTTGGACGCCGCCGCTGCCACGCGCTCCGACACGCGTTCCGCCTAAAAATGTTCATAAGAGAATGAAAAAATTTGCATAAATGCTCAAAAATAGTCTGTTAATCCTTAGAAGTATTTATACATAATTTTCCTTCAAACTGCAAATTTATTCGCCTGAAAATTTGCATAAAATTTAAAAAAAACGGTCTGTAATCCTAGAAAAACAAACTATCAAGTTTATCCGCTTAAAAATTTGCAAGCGAGTTCAGACCTGTGCACTGCCCCTCCCACCGGGGTTTTATTAGGGGGGAGGAGGAAATTCCAAAACGGGAGGGGACACCGGGGGCAAATTTTCGAAACGTTGGGGGGGGGGGGGGCAATAAAACGGGGAGGGGGTCAAGCAGGGGAAAAAAGAGAAAAAGAAAGAAAAAGGGAAAAAAGACAAAAATAAGGTAAAAATAGGTCTAAAATGGCTTAAAATGCATTGAAATAGGCTAAAAACTACACAAATTTTGCAATGATGGCGTCATAATAGTAAAAAATGGCGTCATATATTTTTGGCACTTTTCCTTTTTTTGCGGGGGGGGCAATAAAACGGGGAAGGGCAACGGGCAAATGCTCCAAGAAAGCGGGAGGAAGGCATTTTCAGACCGTGCACAGGTCTGCGAGTTTAAAAATGTAAACCTAGCAGTACATTATAACCTTCAAACTACAAATTTATTTGACAAAATTTTATATTCCAAACAATCTTATTAATTAATTATCTGGAACATTAAAATAACAAAAATCAATATAGCATCAATCGGTTACTTGCCCAACTAAAATCAAAGGTTATTTTAAAAGTGAACCCACAGCGAATTTATCTATTTTATCCTAAAAATACAACAAAGATTAATTTTTAAAGCAAAATTACTTTAAAAATAAAAACTAAATATAAACGTTTATTCCTAAACAAATTGTGATATTCACAAAACTAAAACCAAATAAAAAACCCCTCACCTGGAAGCTGCTGACCGTGTCTTCGACAACGTGGGAGACCGACTCCAGTAGGCTTTTCACAGTCTGCTTGCACTTAGGAGCCTTTCGCGGCCGCTTCACCCTGTGCTCTTTGTCCGTGGTGGCCACCACCGCCGCTACAGCCGCCTGGGCCGTCCCCGCCGCCCCACTAGAGACGCGCGGCCGCTTAATACCCGCCGCGGCGGCCGCCGTCTTCCCGCCGGGGAGAACGCTCGGTGAGACCAGTTCCGTCGTCGCCGGGAGCTGATTGGGCGCCGACGTGGAAGCCACGCCCACCACGTTCACGCTCATTGGCCCAGGGGCCGCCGCCGTGGTCGCCGCCATCGGCGACGGACTGAGTCTCGAGTTTACGCTAGACGCCGCAGGGGGCGCCGCCGAAGAATGCTGATGAGGTACTGATGAAGAAGAAGGGAGGGCGGAGGAGGAAACCACCGGCTGGTGGTGATGGCCGTGCTGATGCTGGTGGAAGTGGTGGTTCTGCTGGACGACTGGGCCGTTCTCCCGGGCCACTGACCCGCCGCCACCGGTGGAATTGGCGAATATGTCCAGGTTGTTCGGGAAGCCGGACTTGACCAGCTGGGTGGTCGAGGGCGGGACCATGGCTGCCGCCGAGGGAGGCGGAGCTGAAACCGCCGATTGGACGCCGCCGCTCGAGTTCGTCAGCTTATTGGCCGAAGACGCCTGCTGCTGCTGCTTGGCTCCGCCTTCTTGGTTATGATGATGGTGGTGATGGTGATAGTGGGCGGCGTGGTGGTGGGAGTTGCTGTTGGCGCCGGTGGCGTTTTGCAGCTGCTGCTGTTCCTGAGGGGAGACGGTGACGGACGGGTGTCCGTGCGGGGTCTGAACGGGGCCGTTGGCCCGCTTCTTGTCTTTGGTGTTCAAGTCCGGCGTGGAAGTGCCGCTTCCGGCGCTACTCGTTCCGCCAATCAGCGGCCGGTAAGGCGGTATCCTTTTTATCCCTGGATCGTTTATCTAAAAAACAAGAAAAAACTGAAGTCTTTTTGAACAAGATTAAAACTGGAAAAAAAATTTAGGAGAAATTATTAGATTATTAGGTGGAGCGTAGAGGTAATTCAGTAGGATTGTTTAATAAAAATTTGTTTATCTTTAAAATAAATTTTAAAATAAAATTATTTTAGCCGCGTGTTTTTTAAAAAACTTTTTTACATTAATGATAAAAATTCCTTTTATAAGAAATATTGTTAGCTTTAATATATTACGATGTTACTTTGAATCTATTTAATAATATAAAGATAAGAACAGATCCGATAAACGTAACGTCACCACTAGTTTTGTGAATTTGGTAAATTTAAAAAAAAACAAACTGGAAGAATAATAAATCGCTCAAGATCTGCTGATTGAGTCTAACAAACAAATAACTAAAACAAGCCTAAAACTGATAAAAAGCAAAGCTTAAAAACAACTAGCACACGTTATAGAAAGAAAAAAAACAAATACGCGCAACTACCTATTCAAATTATCTGACGTGTGACGTACACTGCTCTTCCAATAGGTATCAAAACGAAACCTATTTACAGACCTGTGCACTGCCTTCCCCCTCCCCTGGGCAATAAAACGGGGGGGGGGGGCAAGCAGGGCAAAAAGAAAACAAAGGAGAAAAAAGAGAAAAAAAGAAGGAAAAAAGGGACAACAAGGCGAAATTTAAGTAATAATAGGTCTAAATGGCTTAAAAACCATTGAAATAGGCTAAAAACTGCAAAAAATTGGCGATGATGGTGTCATAATAGGTCAAAAATGGCGTCATAATTTTTGGGTACTTTTTTATTTTTGGGCGGGAGGGGGCAATAAATCGGGTGGGGGCAAATCCTCTAATAAAGCGGGAGGGGGGCATTTCCAGACCGTACACAGGTCTCTATTTAGATTATTAAAATTGACACTGCGAAATATATATTAAAATAAATAACAAAATAATAATAAAAAACAGTTAAATTATAATGATAATAAAAATTATTTAACTTACAATTTGCTTGAAATGTCTAGAACAGTAACCGCAATAGGTGACGTTCTTGGAACCGCCTCCTTCCTCGCACAGAAGTCCTTTCTGCTGCGCGCTAAAATCACAGCATTATTACACAAAGAAAAATATTGGCACACATATGCGACGGCGTCAAAATTGACCGCATATATAGGTTGTGGAAAGAGCTGGTTAGTGAAAAATCGATAATAAGCTGACAAGTCCACTTGTTCGGCGTGATTACGCTAAGCCGCCACGTTACGCAGAATCTATTTAACAGATTGAGTAACAATGTGATAGCTTTGAAAACTTACAGGTTTGAAGCACGATATGCTTATGTGAAATAATAAACACTGACAGAACTTAGTAACAATAAAAGAATTTGACAACGGTAAACCCCATAATGTGTTTTCGCCTTCGATCTGACAATATGACGAGGATCATATAAGTACCATTTTTTGTGTAAAACCGACGCCAATGGTGATATAATTTTTTTGGCGCCCTAAATTTTGAACAGGACCGAAAATTTTTTTTTTACCAAATTTACCCTTTACAAAGCGACCAATAAATTTCATTATTTCACCAATTCACTACTTAATTATACTATTTCCTGTTATAAAAATGTAACACTAAATAAATATTTGCACAAAAAGTTTATATAATTATATAAATGGAATTGAACTGTGGCAAACCGAAGTGCAAAAAAAATTTTCTACGGGTAAAAAAAAACCTCAGCTAACTTACTGAATTTTAATTTTGGTAAAAAAATATCGATATTAATTATTTCTAATTTTTAATATAAAAACGCTAATAGCTATTTTTTGATCGAAAATTTTTAAGGTATGCCGATTCTACTTTTAACTTAAAACCGACAAACATGTCCATCTATAATAAAATAAATTCGTTTTTTTCGTAATTAATCAATATAGTAACTAAATAACACCAAGTTAACAATATGGTATACTACATAAATATGTCACAAATATCTACGCAAACAAAACTGACAGCGGATAACCCGCCGGGCTAAAGATAGAACTGGGGCGTTTCACTCGACTGCGCTGGGTGGAAAATATATTCTTTCTCCATTTTAAGCTTAAACCGCAAACCGCCGATCGATACATTTAAGCTTTTCCACTTTAAGCCAACCGCCGCTGAGCTATGCTAATGCCGAGAAGAGAGAGAAGCAAGCCGCCCGTCTTTCATTCATAAAGGGAAAGTGCGGCCGGTGTCCTGCGATGAAATCACCAAAACGAGTCGCAACCAGTCGGAATCTTCCCCAACCAGGACCTTTTTATCCCGATCCGTTTCTTTCGGTCCGCGAAATCCCGTCCCAGCTACCGTTCTACCCGCTCGATTTCGACTCATTTTGCCGGATGTATTCTTCTAATTCCATTAAACGAGTTACCATCCGGGTTATTTTTTCTCAATCGCGACTCTTTTGCCGAAAGAAAAAGTCGGATTTCGCTCAGTCAGCTTCTTTTAATTCGACATAAAAGCGAGATTTCGAGTTATTTTCGCTCAAACGCGACTCATTTTACGAGAGAAAACAATTGGAATGAGCTTGGAAATCGATCTGGACTGAATGTTTTTTTTTCGAAGCCGCCAACGTTTGCGTTCTTGCCGTCGTTAAGTGTAGACGGCGGGGCGGTGGTGTTGGAGAAAAAAATTGGCGTCAGAATAGAAATCCTCCGCTTTTTTTATAAATTTGTTTTTAAACCATTACGGTGTTGTTGCTAATTTTTACGCATGAAAACGGCTCATAAGAAATCGAGCTCCCTTATAATGTCAGCTTGGCCTTCTTCCAAACATCTGTGAGTCATTCCGATATTTTTTTACGCCGCACCAGTAAAAAATTTAAGTTTCTTTGGAGTTAGCAACTGATAGTTTAAAAAAAATCAGGACGCGCGAAGTGCAAACAAAAAAAATCCCAGTTAAGATTTTAGCCCAGAGAACAGAGGAGTTCTTGGGTCAGCTGTCGTATGTTTTTTTGAACGAGAACGAAAAAGAAAGCTCTAAATTTATTGCAATTATTATTTTCTAAAGCGAACAGTTAGGGCGACTGAACTTTATGGGGAACTCGGAAGGCAGAAGGAATGAAAGACTTTAACATTATCTCAAAAAAACACTTAAAGCTGCGATAGGGGGTCAAACTTTTTGTCTTCAATTTTGATAATTTTTTATCAACACTTTAACCCTCCCCCCACAGCCCACAAAACTTTTTTCAACAAAATATCTTTAGTCGTTTTGGAGTTATGACCCCATAAAAATGGCGTTTTTCGACAATTCTGTACGTGAAAGATAACTCAATAGGTATAGCGATTTAAGTTACAAATTATGGACTCAAAGAAAGCGGCTATTTTCAACTTTAATTTTATACCTTGATTGTTAAAATTGGTGCAGTAGTCCAGATATTGCGTTTTTCGCACAAAAAAAGCCTCGATTTTTTTCGCTAAAAACAAGAAGTGAAAAAAAAGTTTGGGCAAACTTCATAAAATCACTGCCGTCGTTTGGTGTTTTTAACGAAAAAATCGCGGTTTGTTTTTGTACGGGAAACGCAATAATTCGACAAATACTACGCCAATCTTAAAAATCATGGTATCAAATTAAAATAAAAAGTAGTCGCTTTTTTTGAGTGCATAATTTGTAATTTAAATCAATATACCCATATTTCACGTATAGAATTGTCGAAAAACGCAATTTGAGGGGTCATAACTCGTGAACCACTAAAAATATTTTGTTGATAAAAATTTTTGTGGGCTATTAGGGGCAGGGGTAAGGTTTTCACAAAAAATAATCAAAATCAAAGACAAAAAAGTTTGACTCCGCGCCGCACCTTTAAAGCTACGGAAACGTTTAATATTATTTTAATTAGTCTAAAATTACCATGAACAAAGACTTCCAATGATGCATGAGTATTGGGTAATGTTAGTTAAAGAAGTCTAATCTAAATCCTTACAACTTAAATATTACGACTGAGATTTCTTACCTCCCACAACAAGACACAGAAAGGCTGTTTTTCAAATCTCAATAGTAGGTACTATTTTTCACAAAAATTCAAATTGTGCCACCCATACGCATAGATGAACAAGGGGGCCCCCTAGCCTCGAAATTTTGGCCCTTCCCCCCTAGAAAAAAATCCAGGGGCCCCCCTCCCCCCAAATTTTCGAATTTTTTACCCCTGAGCCCCTTCTAGATTTTAAAATCTGAACCCCCCTTCCCTCTTGAGAAAATTTTAAGTACTTTTTTTTTACTAAATTTCCTTCCAAAAACGTGAATTTTTAACACAAATTCATGTTTTCACACCCTTTTTATACCTAAATATCCCTTGTTGGGCAAAAAAGCAGGCGCGCACGACACCCTTCCCCTCCCCCCGAAAATCCAGGATCCCCCCCCCCCCCCCTATCCACAGAAAGCAACCCACACAATACCCCCCTAGGAGGATCCCCCCCCCCCTTGCCCCCCCGCCAAAAAAAAAGTACCCTAAAATTATGACGCCAATTTTGACCTATGATGACGCCATCATCGCGAAAGTTTTTGCAGTTTTTAGCCTATTTCAATGTATTTTAAGCCATTTTAGACCCTATTTTTACCTTTTCCTTCTTTTCCTTTCCTTTCTCCCTTTCTTTCCCCTCTCCCCCCCCCCCCCCCCCCCCTCCGTTCCCCCCCCCCCCCCCCCCCCCCTTACCCCCCATTTTGGGCCCAATTCCCGGGGCCCCCCCCCCGGGGGGGGCAGTGCACAGGTCTGAAAATGTAGTATTATCTTATAAAAAAAAACTATTATCAAACATTTAATGGTTTAAAAGTATTTTGTTTCGGAAATTGGACCCCCCTGACCCCCCTCTAGGTTTCAAAATCTAGAAAGCTAAGGGGGTTCGATTCCCCCTAGGTCCCCCCTAGATTTTGAAATTTCATTTGCCCGGGGTAAACATTCCCTAGCTTTTTGACCGTGTTCTTCTATGCCCATATGCAATAAAACCAAAACCGTTCCAATCCAACGGATTCATATAAAAAATGCGACAATCTTCGACTTGTTTTCTTTTTATCCTACAGAATAGTTTTCTCACATTCCACAGATATGGAATGCGAAACGCAAGCATAGCACAACTTTTTTAACACAGGGACAGGTCATCTGATTTTCGAAACATCACTCCAACGGGAGCTGTCGGCGTCGCCTAACCTAACAAGTCCGTTGCGTGTGCGCTGATGTTTTAGTATTACGAGCGCCTCGTAAAAAGGCTCTAGAGGTATTCACCAGGTGACGAAAAAACAATTTAGCATACTAAGCGCCGTCCTCCCATCGCCGTCACCATGTTTTAGAAGTACGGGGCCAATCAAAAAAACCGCAAATAAGAGCGTAAAAAACTCACCAGATGACGTGGAAGCGCAGGCAGTGGCGTGCCCAGGATTTCATTTCGGGGGGGCGGTCTGGGGGGGGTACATAGTAACTCAAGGGGCAGAGCCCCTTGTCAGGGGTGCCGGGGGGCAGAATGCCCCGCGGGGGGGGGTAAATTTTTAATTTAAGGCACTAAAATACACTAGAAATTTTAATTCCAGATGATAATTAAAACAAAATTTAAGGTTTTTTGATTCCTATCCATTTAAAACATGTTAAAACCATAAGCAGGGGGGGGGACCCCCCCCCCCACGATACCCCCCCCCCACAGGGGGAGAAAAAGTAACCCCCCCAGAAAAAAGAAAAAATAAACTCTAACTCCCCAACAGAGTAAAAAAAAGCAATAAAAAGCTCAAAAAGCAAAAAGCTCCTAAAATAACCTATTCCTCAAAATCAAAAACGATATGAAAAGCACTCCAAAAAAAAACGAAGTATCTCTCATACCCCCCCCTCCATGTAACCCCCCCACTCCGACCACTGCCCATTTGTTTAAAACGTTAATAAAAGGTTAATAGTGTTTATAGTAGTTTTTATTTAACATGTATGCCTTAACTATTAAGCAGCAAAATGGATTTGAAATTGAAAAACTAAGATAAGTTATTAATTTAATCTACCTGCGAAGCGGGAAAAATTTGTTTTTTGACAATTAATATGTTTTTGGAAAGCACTAGGAAAGTTTTTGTAATGATATTTAAAGCAAAAAAATTTCTCTTCCAAAATTCAAAAAACGTAAGAGTCCCCCTTAACGAAAAAATCCGGCTTCGCCAGATTTGGGGGGGGCGGCCGCCCCCCCCCCCTGGGCACGCCACTGAGCGCAGGCACCGTCGTCTACCCTGCTTCTTTCTGTTACTGTGATGTTTTAAAAATACAGGGACCTATTAAAAACCGCAGATAATAAAGGAGTAAAATACTCACCAGGTGCCGCGGGAGTACTTTTTGCATACGGGTTCGTTGCACTTCATGCAGGCGCTATGATCCCTTACACGCAGCTGTCCTGTAGCCAGTACAAAAAACGCGGATAAACGCGCTAAATAATAATCATCAGGTGACTTAAAGACACCTATATACTTCTTGCATACCTGCTACATGTTTTGTTTGCACTTTATGCAAGCACCATTTTTCCGTTGCTATGATGTCCCAGAAAAACGGAATAAAGGCGTAAAATAATACTCACCAGGTGACGTGGAAGTACCATAGGTGGGCAGGAGGGGAGGGGGGGGGGGTTCTGGGGGTTGGCGCTCCCCTCCCCCCAAAAAAAAAATCCAAATTATAGCCGACACCCCGCCCCCCTAAAATTTGGGGGTCCTCTGAACACTCCCGTCTCTAAAATTTGGGGGGTCCCAGAACTAAAAACGCTAAAAATGGGGTATTTGAGGTATACCAAATATATCAAAAAAAAAATTTGGACACCCCCCCCCAAATTTCGAGGGTCGGTATACCCCCCTCCCAAAATCCGGGAGGCTGCCCACCTATGGGAAGTATTTCTTGCATACGGGTTTGTTGCACTCTATGCATTCGCCGCCTTTGCTGCCCCCCTACCACCCCCCTCTGTGAGTGATGTTTCAGAATTACGGGACAAAACAAACACGTATATAAAATACCCACCAGGTAACGTGGAAATACTTTTTGCATACGGGTTTGGTTTGTTGTACTCCATGCAGGCACACCTCACTCCTGCTTCGTTACTGTGATATTTCAGACGTACGAGCGCTCTGAAAAAAGAACTTAGCAGGTGACGTGGAAGTACTTCTTGTATGGGGGTTTGTTGCACTCCATGCAGGCGCCTGGCGTGCCGCGCAGTTGTCTCCACCACTCCTCCTGTTATTGTGATGTTTCAGAAGTACGGGATAAGGGCGTAAAATAATACTCACCGGGTGACGTGGAAATACATACTTCTTGCATGCCTACATGTTGTTTGCCCTCCGTATTCAAGTACCGCCCTTCCGTTGCTATGTCTCAGAAGTACGGGATAAAAACAGGTAAAAAAACTCACCAGGTGACGTGGAAGTACTTCTTGCATACGGGTTTGTTGCACTCCATGCAGGCGCCATGGCGTGCTGCACCGTCGTCCCCCCGCTCCGCGCAGATGTAGCAGAGCTGCTTGAAGCGCTCGGCGGGCACGGAGCTCAGCAGGACCGGCTCCATCGAGTTCACGTCCCCGAAACGCACCTCGGGAATGTATAAGGCACAAATGACGTGGGTCCAGCCTAAATACACAATCAAGTAAAAACAAAAAGTCTGAAATTTAGTGAATTGATGAAATTATTTACACCACAATTAAGTGAAAACAAGGAGTAGTGAATAATTTTAGTGAACTAATGAAATTCTACAATAATAAAAACTATAGGTGGGCAGCCTCTCGGATTTTGGGGGGGGGGGTATAGGTTCAGGGGGGGGGGTCGAATTTTAGGGGGGGTGTCCAGCAAGACCCAAATTTTGAGGAGGGGTGTACCAATATTTCCGCACTGCCTTAAAATGAGCTTAAAACGCGTAAAAAAACGTAAAACAAGCTTATAAATGCTTTAAAACTGTGTAAGATTAAAATAAGACCTTATTGCAACTTATAAATTTTATTTTTTTAATTCTTTTAATAATAATGTGCAATGGCGCAGTCAGGATTTTTTTTCAGGGGCGTCGGTCTGGGGGGGGGGGGCAGAGAAAGTGTTGTCAAAGCGGCGCGAAGCGCCGCCGCCTGCGCCGCGTAGCGGCGCCAGCCGACGCGAAGCGTCGGCCGGGGGGGTCTGGGGGGTGCCCCCCTAGCCGCCGGAGGCGGAAATTTTTTGTAAAATATATAGAAAAACGGCATAAAAATCCTCTCCTGGTGATCGCGTGAACATACATTTTACTTTTGTTTTTTTACCTAATTTCTACATAATTTTCTGTGATCTTAAAAATTCAGTCAGGGGGGTTCGGGGGGAACAATGCCCCCTGGAGGAGAAAATTTATAATTTGAGGCGCTAAAATACACTAGAAATTTTAATTCCAAATGATACTAATTACAAAATTTAAGGTTTTTTATAGCTATACTATACATTTATAACATGTGTTTAAAAAGTTAAAAAAAGGATAATAGTGTTTATAGTAGTTTTATTAAACATGTATGCCTTAACTACTGAATGGAATAATCGATTTAGCAAATTAAAAAACTAAGATAAATTGCCAATTTAAACTGCCCGCGTAGCGGGGAAATTTAAATTGCCCGCGTAGCGGGGGAATTTAAAGGTAATAAAAGGTAATGAACGGGGAAATAAGGTAATAAACACTCCGCGCGAAGCGCGGAAAAATTTTTTAGTCCTTTTATAACACTTAAATTTTTTCGTAGGGAGGCGAATTTGGGGGGGGGGGGGTGTCCCCGACTACCCCAAATTTAAGGGGGGGGTGTCAGCAAAATCCGAAATTTTGGGGGGGTTGGTGGCCGTCCCCCCCAACCCCCCTGCCCACCTATGATAAAAACCCAAAAATAACCTCAATGCACTGCCCCCGGGATTTTAACGGCCAGCAGGCATTTCCAAAAATAGGGGCATAGAGGGGGGGGGGTGGAAATTTTTGAAACGGGAAAGCGGAATAAAACAGGGAAGGGCATGCAGAGAAAAAAGAGAAAAAAAGGACCAAAAAAGCAAAATGTAATTAAAAAAGGTCTAAATGGCTTAAATTGAATTAAAATAGATTTAAACTGCAAAAATATGGCAAAAACGGCGCATTATTTTTGGTTTTTTTATTCGTTCGAGCGGGGAGGAAGCATTAGAACGGAGGGGGCACTAAAACAGGGGGCACTGCCACCAATAAAGCGAGGGCATTTTCGGACCGTGCCCAAGTCTGCTTAATCATGGACTGTAATCCTAGTTTCCTCTTAGTAACCTAAGCAACTGCTGAAATTAAGCTTAACTTTATTAAAGTAATTTTTTAAAATTTTAATTTAATAGTGTTCTTGAAAAATTCTGGTTTCTTTTATGCAAAATATTATTAAAATAAAATCCCTGACTAATTGTAAATTAATTCAATTTGATTACCCGTTTGTCAGGACGTATAAAACTTGTAATATCATAGACCAGACCTGTGCACTGCCCCCGGGGTTTTATTGGGGGGGGGCAGGGCAATTCCAAAACGGGGAGCACGGGAGGCAATTTTTTTGAAACGGGGAGCGA
>JASAMX010022789.1:0-12571 GCA_030248175.1 Microlaimidae sp. YZB2_3
TATGTATTGCTCACTGTAAATAACAGCAAAATGAATAATCTAGCGCGAAGCGCCAAAAAATGTCTTTTTTACGATATTTTAAAAAATTTGGAGTACAACTTCCTTCCACCCCCCCCCCCCCTTCCGAAAAATTTCCATGGAGTGCAACCATAGGTGTTTTGGGGGGGGGGACAGAGGGGTGCACCCCATACATGGGCACGGGAGGGGTTGGGTGGGGGGTTACCCCCCATTTTGAGATGGAGGGTTTAACCCCCCCCCCCCCCACTCAGAAGTGGGGGGGGAGAGAGCTAACCCCCCCCCCCAATTTTGGAAAAATGAAGAAAAAAAATGTCTTTAAAATGACTTCTAACTGCCTCCAAACTTAAGTTTTGAGGTCAAAATGAATGTTTTAAGCAATAAAAAGCTCAAAAATGCAATAAAAAAGGCTTTTTGACCTAAAATTAGTGTTTTTAACCTATTTTTCCTTCAAAATCGAAAAACGATATGGGTAAAATGCACTCCAGAAAAAAAACGATATGGGTATTTTGCGTTTCTCGGATTTTAACCCCCCCCCCCTAATTTGGGGTTTAACCCCCCCCCCACTTCGGACCAGCTTGCCCATGTATGGTGCAGCCCCCCCCCCCCCTCGCGCCAAAATTTCGGACCCCCCCCTAGAAACAATTCAGGGGGCCCCCCCCCTCCCCCCCAAAGCTCAAGAGCGATCCGGCCTGCCCCCCCCCTAGCGAGGCAGACCCCGCGCCCCCCGCCCCACCCAATTGGAAGTATATTTCTTATTTACTGTCAAAAACATGGTTTTTCAGATAAAAACAGTGTTTAAACACTCTTTAGACCTAAATAGGCTGTTTTTGTATATAAAATTCAATATTAGACCTAAAAATACTTAAATTATTGATTCAAAAAACTTTGCTAAAAAATTGGACCGCCGCCACCCCCCTAAATTTAGAATCTCGCACCCAGGGTTGACCCCCGTTAAAAAGCCAGGGGGGTCCGGACCCCCCTGGACCCCCCCCCTAAAAAATTTTGGCCTTCCACCCGGGGGTGGACCCCCCCCTAGCGGACCCGACCAAAAACACCTACGAGTGCAACCCCCCCCCCCTTTCCGAAATCCTGGCTGCGCCCCTGTGTGGAACTCTCTGTCCTCTCTTTAAAAACACCCATGGCTATACGCAGACCTGTGCACTGCCATCCCCGGAATTTTATTTGGGGGATGAGGGCAATTCCAAAACGGGGGGGGCACAGGGGGCAACTTTTTTGAAACTGGGGGGGCAATAAAACATGAGGGGGCAAGTAGGGGAGAAAAAAAAGAAAAAAAGAGAAAAAAAGAGAGAAAAGAAGCAAAAAGGGAAAAAAGGACAAACAAGCGAAAATAAGGTAAAAATAGATTTAAAATGGCTTAAAATGCATTGAAATAGGATAAACACTGCAAAAATTTCGCGATGATGGCGTCATAATAGGTAAAAAAAATGGTGCCATAGATTTTAAGTACTTTTTCATTTCTAGGCCGGGGGGGGAGGCAAATCATCCACTAAAGCGGGGGGGGGGGGGCATTTCGAGACCGTGAACAGTCCGTGCACAGTGTATACGTCTTAAGTTCCGCGCGTGTGACACATAAAATTTGGCGCAGGCGGCTAAGAGTTTTTGTTTAAGCGCCAGGCGGTTCACTAATTTTTTAAATATTTTTAAATTAACTAAAACTTAACTTAATTTAAGCGCTATTTTTTCCTCAAAATCGAAAAACGATATCAGTAAAATACACTCCAGGCAAGAACGGGTTTTTCACCACCGCTCCCCTGAATCCCGGTTAACCTCGCACCCCCCCCCCCCCCAACTAAGAAGGGGAAAAAGGTTTAAATTTTGGAAAAATAAAAAAATGTCATCACCATGACTTCAAACTTAAATTTGGATGTTAAAATAAAAATTTTAAAGCTATAAAAAGCTCAAAAAAGCAATAAAAGCTTTTAAGCCTAAAATTCGCGTTTTTACCTATTAAGTCTTGAAATTAAAAATGCAATGGGTAAAACACACTCTGAAAAACCAATATGTTTAAACTGAGCTTATTGCATTTTGACGCCCCTTGTATGAATCCAAATGTAATCTCTACTCAGGATCAGCTTGCCCATGTATGCTTATGTTTGTACCTGTTGACTACGTCCATACGGTCAATAATTGGCAGACGATAGAGTGCTTGCATACGGCCATGTATTCCATCCCATCCAGGTGTCGTCATGTTTCAAAAGAACTAAATATTAAATATGCTATAGGAATTACAATGTACATCCAGAAACTATTGGCGAAACAAAGTCTTTCTTAAACAAAAATCTAAATTAAATTAAATGATCACATCGCGACAGGAGGAAATTGAGGGGCTTTTAAACTTAGAGCTAATACCCCTGAAAAAGTCCGAAAATTTCCTACCTTCTCCCCCAATTTGAGGGGGTTACATTACAGTGCTAAAAATGTGGAATTTGAATTGAGGATACATTACTACAATGTACATTTAAAAGGCCGAAATTCATTCTTATTGTTATAATTTTTTTGATACTTTTTTGGTTTGGTACAAGTTCCATACGTGTACCAAAATTCGATTTGACCGATTCAAAAGTAATTACAAATTGTAAAACTTCTTTATAGCATAAATCAAACACGTAGACCTAATTATTTTTTGGATTTGAGCTTCTAAAAAAAGTTATGAGCCAATTTATACCCAAAAATTGCCCTATTTTGGCATGTACAATTTATGTTATTAAGAAATTTTTTTATTAAGCCTTCAATCAAATTAATATTATTTTTTTTGTATTACCAAGTGTCTGGCAGTTACAAATATACTTTTATTTTTTTCATGGTAACAACCAATTTTTTATAATAACAGTTCAAATACCCATCAAATTTTAGTTGTGAAAAAATTCACATTTTTGAAAAACAACTTATTTTAATAAAAATCAATTATATTACAATTTTGTTTAATTATTAGGTTTTGCTTAGGCTTAGGATCAATAATTTAGTGAAAA
Organism: Microlaimidae sp. YZB2_3; assembly: GCA_030248175.1. Classification (NCBI taxonomy): domain Eukaryota; kingdom Metazoa; phylum Nematoda; class Chromadorea; order Desmodorida; family Microlaimidae; species Microlaimidae sp. YZB2_3. The sequence goes on from JASAMX010022789.1 coordinate 3,009, forward strand.
ACTAAGTTTAAAGTAGCGTTTAAAGCAAAAAATGTTGTCCATGTTTTGGGTGGTCCATGTAACTTTCGAATTTTTTTAAAAAATTTTTGAGCTCTTTAAACTTCTAGCATTGTTAAAACATAGTTTTTAATTTAATTTGTGTGTTGACAATTTTTTTATTAACATTATAAATTGCATATGCTGAAAAAGGTCATTTTTGGGTACAAATTGGGTCATAACCCTTTTCGATAAGCCCAAATTTTAAAAATAACTATCAAAACGAAGTCTGCGTGTTTGATTTAGTGTACAAAGATGTTTTATATGTGTATTTTATCTTAAAATTGGTCAAATAGAATTTCGGGATGCGTATGGGAATAGTACCTATTCCTAAGCCTTAGCTAAGCCTAAAAAATAGGTATCGGGCAAAGTCCCAACTGAGGAAAGTCCCAACGTGGAAAGTCCCAACCAATCGATGAATCTCCCAACAGTTCAAATATTAGAAATACGTTTGCAAAACCGGTGTTAAACACGATAACTTTAAACAATCGAAAATAAATAAATGCATTAAATAAATGATAAATGGAATTATGCAATTTTGTAAACGTACTTTCAAAAATGCAAGTTCCCACCCCAATGAGATTTTTTTTTGATTTTTGGGTTTTGCTTAAGCTTAAGAAAAAATAAAGTTTTTACTCTTCAGTTTAAAAAGCATCATTAAATACAAATTAACCATTATACAATTTTTCGTGATTTTTAGGTTTTGCTTAGGCTTAGGTACTCAGTTTTTTGAATAAAGAATTTAATAAAAGTTTACCATGATAAAAATTTTGCTTGATTTTTGGCTTTTGCTTAGGCTTAGATAAAAAAGGTTTTCAATAGATTGTTTTATTCGAAAAAAAGGAAAAACTTGTCTTTTGAAAAGTGCGTTTACAAAATCACATCCAAAAGACGAGTTTTCCGTATTTAATGCTATATTTTTATTAATTATAGTGTTAATTGACTAAAAAATAAAATGGTGTTTGTTGCACACGTATTTTTTGATTCTGTTGGGACTTTCCACAAACTGTTGGGAGATTCCACAGTTGAGAGATTCACCCTTTTTGTTGGGAGATTGCTCGGAACCAAAAAATACGCTAAACTTTAACCGTACAGTTAATTGATAACGTTTTGGGTTTTTTTTTGGGCTTTTCTTAGGCTTAGGAACACGCAGGCATGGATTTCGTCAAAACGAGAATTAATTACGCCCTCATAGTGACTGCGGTCATATTGAGCCTATGGCTGTGGGTTTCTAAGTCGAAGCGAAACCTGAAAAACAACCTGAACTTTATAAAATAACTGCGCGGTAAAAGTATAGCTTATTTTTAAGGCTTCGCTTAGGCTTAGAGACACGCAGGCTTAGATTTAATATGACGGCATTGACTATGACGGCAATAATATGACGACATAATTAATTCTCGTACTTTAAAAATAAGGGATTTAAACGGCAGTCTTCAAGTATAACCCATTTAAGTGGTCACCAGAAAGATGGATTATTTAAAACTGTTATTTTTCAAGTAAATTATCGTGATAAAACTCACAAATAACATTTATCGTGGACTTTAGACCTTAATTTCCCTAAGCAACCTAAGAAAAACCTTAAAATCAAGCTAAATTTAATGTTTTGTATGATTTTCAGGTTTTGCTTAGGTTGCTTAGGAAAACTAAGGCCTATAGTATAGGATTCATGTTGTTTATGAGTTTTATCATGATAATTTTTTTAAATTTATCACTTTGTCCAAAATTTATTAAAAAAATAATTTTAATTTAATGGATTGTTTTTGAAAAATAAGTAGTTTGTCCATGTTTAAAGTAGTCCATCTTGTATTTTCTTTCCGGTGACCACTTAAGGCAAGCACTAAAGACACCTACCACACCTACTACACCTACTACACCGACCGACAAACCGAGGGGTGAAACTCTTCTTGTTTCTAAAAATTTCCCTAAGCAACCTAAGCAAAACCTTAAAATCAAGCTAAATTTAATGTTTTGTTTGATTTTGAGGTTTTGCTTAGGTTGCTTAGGTCGGTCGGTGTAGTAGGTGTAGTAGGTGTGGTAGGTGTCTTTTAGTGCTTGCCCCACTTAAATGGGTTATACTTGACAGGGACGTAGCCAGAGTTTCATTTTGGGGGGGGGGCGGATTGTAGTACAAAAAAAAATTAGGGGGGCTTAATAACCTATTCGGCCTAATAATCTATTATCTAATGTTTTTTGGCCTAATAACCTATTATCTAATGTTTTTAGCGGTAAAAACATGTTTTCTTAGTTAAAAATTACAAAAGCACACATTGGCAGACCCCGGATTTTACAAAAAAGGAATTTATTTAGAGACGTTAGTTTCAGACCCCTTGGCTAAACCCACATTGTAAACCAAAGCACATGAGCAGCATCTCGGCTCCATGTTTTCTAGGGTACCTACCTATATGAAAAAAATCCGAGCCAATGCTATAGGCGACAGGAAAATTTAGGAGGGGGGAGGTACATAAATCAACCAATATGATTTTTGTTTTGCTTTCTGTGTAGTACTTATTAATTACTTATAAAAATTATTGTACTAACTTTGAAATAACATTAGCATCAGGCAACATAAATAACGAGATATTGTGTATGTATACTATAGAAAGTGACCGCTGAGCGAAGCGAAGCGGAACAAATTTTTGGGAGTCCATTGGGGTACTAAAATTATTTTAAAGTTTGGCGCCGAGCGAATAGCGAGGCGTTAGAAAATTTTGAACTTTTAACCTCTAAAAACCCCTAAATTTTACTATCTGGCGACTATTTTGGGGGGGGGGGGGCGGCCGCCCCCCCCCCCCCGCCCAACCACTATCCTTATTTTTCCTCCTGTCCGACCGTTTCGGGGGGGGGGTGGCCTTACCGCGGAAAGGTTTACGTACGACATTTGTCATACGAAAATACAACCACCGTGAGATGAAGGTTTGGCCTTCGTCGTACGAAGGTTTCACGGTTGTAGCGGAGGAAAAGGCCTTCATGGGAACGGGTTAAGGCGTAAAAAACACGCCAAAATAAACTAAAAAAAGACACTTGTATAAAATAGAAAGAAAATAAATATAAAAACATACAAATATATAAAAATTAAGTCCACAATTAACTAAAACTCACAATTTTATGAAAGAACAACCAGGAATAAAAGTCTTTTTATTAAAGTTTTAAAATTATTCACACAAAAAATGCCTAAGTTTTGTTATTTTAAAATAAAATTTATTTTTTTGTATTCAATATTAACCATTTATAAAAACAAATATTTTAAGAATTTTAATTAGACAAAAATATTGCAATTACGATTTTAAAATAGGTGTAAAATCAATAAAATTAAAAGAAAAGAAACAAAAATATCGATTAGAAGTGGATTAGAATCTGGGACCTGGCAAAACAAAAAACTTTTACTCGATCCAATGGGCTATCGCGGCTCGTGTCACAAGTCTGGACTCTGGATTATATATTTTATACAATATATAATTTACAGTCTGGATTTATACAGTCGCTAAACACTATTTATTAACTTTGCTTTCTCTCGTAACCATACTTTCGTCAAAGACGTTTGTTGTGTTCGAGCAATATTTCAATTTTTGTTACGTGTTTTGTGTAATCTTAAAAAAGAATGTTGAAATAATATTATTCTGCATAAAATTTTTAACAAATCTAGAGTAGTATTTCTGAAAATTCTATTATTTTGTGCTCAGTTTTATTAAATTTTTTTAATTTTATAAAAAAAGATGAATAAAAATTAAATTTAAATATTCTATGAGCTAATATTTTATGTTTTTCTTCGTTAAAATAACTAAATCAGAAAGTAATCGGCCAGTTTAATACTTTTCAAGGATATATTTTATATATTTTGTAATTTCCTGTTGTTTTTGTGATTTTTTATTTACCACCTTTATTTTTTTGTGGCAAACAAAGGGGGCTTGCGATTTTCACACATAGTTTTGCGGTTTGATATACAAACCACTGCTAATTTGATTACTTGTTAATTTTTAATAATTTTAATTGATCTTTAAACCTGTTTCTAAAATGTTCTGAACAGCAAGGAAAATTTACTAAACCGTAAAAATCATCAGATATCTTGACAAATATTACAAACAATACAATATAACAAATGTTTCAAGAAAAACCAATAAGAAAATACTTGTTTCTGTAGCAACAAATTATTTAAACATTTATATAGCTTAGCTTTTAAAGCGTTTCAGTAATGTTTTTTTAACTCTCCAGTATGTAATATTTTTTATGTGAAATTTTTATGTACAATACATTTTGCAAAACATTAATTTTTTTTTGAAATATCTCATTGTAAAAACAAGCAAAATGAGCATATAAGATTTGAATTAGTACTCTAATAAAAACTGTATTGAACCGGACGGAGCAACCCCCGGAGGTTCGGAGCTTCGCCCTATTTTTCTATTAATTTCATGCATAATTGAAGAGTAATGTTATAGATTATTTTGTCAGCTAGAATCTTTCTAAAACTTAATTAAAACAATAAAAATGGAATAAAATTGTATGTAAAACTTAAATAAGCTTTAAATCGGTTATTTAAAGGGCAAAACTATACTATAGAGGTAAAAGTACCAAAACTAAAACCCCAACAACTATAATTTGAAAATGATTTATTTAATTACTGTCCTTCGGTCCTAATATCGTGAAAATAATGATTATGTGAATAGTTTTCTAGTTCGGAGCGTTTATTGGAATGTTGTATATAGTTTACGTTACCTGGCTTTGTGGTAAGTTTACTAATGGTTGAAAATTTTGGATGATTCTACTACATTTCTGTACTTTGTGTATTGCCAAAGTCACTAAGATGTCTGAGAGAGTGTTAAGGCTGGTTCATTCTTATGAAAAAACGTCCTTTGGACAAAGCCCAAAGGACAAAAGTCTTTTGGACTTTGTCCAAAGGACAAACACAGCGTCAAAATCTCCTTTCAACTTTGTCCTTTGGATTTTGTCCAAAGGACAACGTGTTCATACTTTTCGTCTTTCGGACTTTTTCCTTTGGTTTTTTTCCTTTGGACTTTGCACAAAGGACAAATTTCAAGTAGCATTCATACTTCGTCCAAAGAAAAAAGCCCGAAGGGCGTTTTGGCTTTTCTAATATTGTCCTTTGGACTTTGTCCAAAGGACGTTTTGTCATAAGTATGAACCAGCCTTAAGTTTATTCTGGTAGTGCTGCCTGTTGGGCCTTGCATGTCCAGCTTTAAACGAAATAAACTAAAAGTACCAATACTGAAGATTAAGATTCAAGTTCAGTTTAACCAATTTTTGCGGTTAAAAATCCAAAAATAACATATTTGTTTTGAATTGTGTTTTATTCGGCCACAAAGTTTTAATAGTAACAAAAGCTAATATCAATGTAGCTTATAAATAAATGCTGTTTTATATATTTACAGAAGCTTTATGCATAAACCATAAGGCAAACCAAACGTAGCTGTTCTAGTTTGCTCACGTGACTAATTTAGACACGCCCACATGTCTTTCGTGGATACAAAACTTTTTTTTCACACAACACCAGCAATTTTTAGGAAACTCGACGCGTCTGTGCAAAATCAAATGTTAATGTTTTTCCTGACGCAGTTTTTACTGTAAGGCGTTAAGTAGAACCCAATTGCAATACAGAGCAAAAATTCCTTTTTTACTTACATAAAAAATATTTTGGAACTATTGCAGTTAGGGTAACTGACTTAATTTCGGCCACGCCTTAATTTCGGCCACCAATTTAGGGTGTTAGAAAATTGGCTTATTTTTAAAACACAAAAAAACTAGCACAAAAGTAACTGGATTAATGTTGAATAAAATGTTTTTGCAAAAGTTTTTTTATTTTTGTTATTCTACATTATCAACATTTTCATACAAAAAGTGAATTTTTTGTGATTTTCCTAATTTTTGCTTTGTGTTTAAACTGCATCAAATTTAGAACGAAGCAATATATAACCTTAAAATATCTTCTATTTAAGGCTCAAAGTTGTTAATTTTCATGTTTTGATATTTTCTTCAAAATCATTTTGCAATGCGTTTAACTAACTGCGCATTTTAGGATTCCGTTAATTTCGGCCACCTGAAAATTTAGGTGAAAGAACCTGCCGTTTTTTGCTGTTTTTAAATATCATTGTACTACCGTATTTATAAAGAATTTTTTTTGCTCGTTTGACTTTGTTTTGACGTTTTTTAAGCCAAAAATAAAAATTGAACAAAAAATACAAATTATTAAAACTTGTTTTTTTAAGGTTTTACATAATTATTTAAAGTCTTGCTAATAACTATTAAAGTTCGCAAACGGGAAAAATTAGGGTATATGTACCGAGAACAAAACCTAAGGGTAAACTTGCAACCTTTAGAAATTTTTATTGTTCGTTTAAGCAATAGTTATGGGCAGTTTTTTGTAGGTGGCCGAAATAAATGGCTCGCGCCTTAATTTCGGCCACTATAAAAAAAACTTTAAACCTCCACTGATCTTTAAGTGTAACAGAAATTTTAAAATTTTGCACTGGAATAGCAAAAATAGTTATCGTTTGATTTTTAGACCAAATTTTGGGTCGATTGGAAAAACCAGAAAAAACTTATCCAAAAAAATAAAAAAAGGTGGCCGAAATTAAGTCAGTTACCCTATATAGAGTATTATAATATTTTAAATTATTCAAACTACGAAAATTGGAAAAATTGACAAAAAGCAGGAAAATCATGTTTTTGTTTTAATAATATATACAAATCAAATTAAAAAAAACTATAAAAAATTTAAAATACATTATTAAAATCAAACTTAAATATTTAAAAAATGGTTTCATCAGGATTAGACCTCTGAACCACGTCTGTTAAAATGGCAACGTCTTTACCCATAGCGCCACGATAGTTAGGGAGAGAAGAAATTTTAAAAGAAAAAATATAAACAAATACTCCGTAAGTCAGAATCTAATTGGCTGATAAAGTAACGTCAAATTCTGATAATTTAAGTGGTTACTTTATGCAGGGCCTTTTCCAATCCAACAAACAAATTTATGTTGGCCACGGTCACGGGCCACGGTGGGATTGCTTTATGTTTTTTTAACAATACAAATATTGTTTCAGCAAAACAAAATATTACATTATTTTTCTGTTAAATTCAGAAATATAAAAAGTTTAATATTATAATTGAAATTTCATTTGGTTCAACTTTTGTAATCTTCAGCATCTGTTTTTTGTTTTTCCATATAAGCTCATAGATTTATGTTGTTTTGTTTAATCATGGGAAAATTATATTTCCGAAAAAGTAAAGAGCCTATAAACATTAAAACAATAAGTAAACTACATATATATTACAACGAAATTTTAAGCCCTTTCAATTTCGCAAGAAACTTTTTCTTCTTTGATAATCGGCACATAAGTTCCACAGCAGCAGTAGCACTGGTTTTGGCTAAACAAAAACATTTCCTTTATCAATTATTAAATTATAAAATAATATGTCTGGTTGACCTCGTACATGTACAAATATATTGGGAGCATAACAAGACATACGCAGTTATGACGCTTAAAGAGTAAATTAAAAGTAAAAGTAAGACCTATTTTTTTAAGTAAAAGTAAGAGTAAAAGCATAATAAAAATAATTTTGAAACGGAGCAAAACACCGGTTTTTGGAGCTCCAGACCTTCGTTCCAAAGTGTTTTGCTAATTTTATATACACATTTTGATTTTAATAAGTTGTTTAGGTCAAAATATATGGTTTTAGCGTGCTAGCCGCTTAAAAAAACTTTGTGCCACTTATTTGACAACAAGCCCATAGGAAATCTACTCATTAAAATTACTTAAATTTTACTTAAATTAATTTAAGTATTTGCAGGGAAAAATTCGAGTAAGAGTAAAATTAAAAGTCGAGTAAGAGTAAAAGTAAGAGTATTTGAACTTTCAAAAGTCGAGTAAAAGTAATCCAAAATCCGTTACTTTCAATTAGGTTAAGCAAAAGTAAAAGTAACTTTTTACAACATTAGTTCAGGAGTTATGACCCCCAAAAATGGTGTTTTTTCGACAATTCTGTACGTGAAAAACTGCTCAATGAGTATAACAATATACGTTAAAAATATATGCACTCAAAGAAAGCGGCTACATTTTACTTTAATTTGATACCTTAATCGTTAAAATTGGTGCAGTATTTGTCGAGATATTGCGCTTCCCGTACAAAAAACCCGCGATTTTTTCGTTAAAACCACCAAGTGAAGGAAAAAAGGTTATACGAACTTCATAAAATTGCTGCCGTCGTTTGGTGTTTTTAACGAAAAAAATCGTGGGTTTTTGTACCGGAAACGGAATATCTTGAAAAATAGCGCATCAATTTTAACGATCAAGGTATCAAATTAAAGCAGAAAGTAGCCGCTTTCTTTGAGTGAAGAATTTGTAACGTAAATCGTTATACTCATCGAGCAATTTTTCACTAACAGAATTGTCGAAAAACGCCATTTGGGGGGTAATAACTCCGGATCCGGAACCACTGGAAATATTTTGTTGAAAAAATTTTTGTGGGCTATTGGGGGCAGGGGTAAGGTTTTCATAAAAATTATCAAAATCGAGGACAAAAAGTTTGACTCCGCACCACACCTCTAAAAAACTAACTAGACTTCAATTTTTTTTTACAAATATACAAAAAAAAAAACAAACAAACAAACGCAAAGTGGTCGGTCAGTTAACAGTTGAATTAATCTTGAGTTTGTAAGAATTAATTCTGCAGAAACCAAACATACGGGGTCTTTGAAGCTTGTTTACGGGGAGCTTGGAGCCATCGGAAATGTTTTGAAAGTTGGAGTTGCGGAAATGGAATTTTTAAAAAAATTCGAAAACTTGGAACCAAAAATAAAAAAAAAAACGGTTTGGGGTTAGTTTTAGGGTTTAGCTTTAGCTTAGGTAGAAACAGGTTTAGTGAGTACATTTGTCGTTACTCTGACACAAAGAGTCACAATCAGTATAATATCAAGGTGTCTCTGACTTATTTTGTTTATATTATTTGTGTGATAAAAAGAGTCACAGTCATAAGTATTTTACGACGCTTCTGACTCATTGTGTCAAAGCAACGACGCATTTTAGTTCCAAATTCTCCACTACCGCTTTCAAATTTTGCATTAGCCCTTTGCATTTGCATTTTGCATAAGTTCCAGGTCTAACTACTCTAGACTCTAACAACCTTATAGATCAATAATTAAAAAAACTTACTGTTCCACGCAGTTAAATCCGGAAAAAACGTGATTTAGTGTGTCAAATTTTCCAATAATTTGCCGTTTGAAAGTTTGATTGGCCATGACGGCACTTTGAAATCTAAAATAGTTAATATTTTTTTAAAGCTTTTATAATGAATAAAAAAATTGGAATTATAAAAGCAGGAAAATAGAATCAAATACATATATCACAAAAAAACAAGTATATCTTAATATTTAAGTAAATTTTGCATGTAAACTGTCGTTAGGGTTGGTTCATACTTAGTCCAAAGTGTATACAAAACAATGTCCAAAATAGTTGCAAACAAACCAAAGCTGTCCTTAGGACAATTCAAAGATGTCATTTAGACTTTGCAGTAG
>JASAMX010022790.1:0-37317 GCA_030248175.1 Microlaimidae sp. YZB2_3
ATCGACAAAAAAAGTTTAAAAACTTTGGGACAAAGGGTAAAGTTTGCTCAAAAATAATCAATCTGCCAAAAATCCAAGACAAAAACTTAAATTCCGTACCGCACCTTTAAGCGATAATTTTGTCGTTACTATGGCAAAATGAGTCACAGCTCGAATAAGATACATCCGACTGTGACGCATTTTAGAATTCTAATGTCACCCTATTAACTACAGAATAAGTCACAGTCGCGTGTATTTTATAGTTCAAGTGGCTCATTTTGCTGTAGTAACGACGACTTTACCAATGAAAAGAGCGTCGTAGACGTTGAGCTGAAACGATCCCTGGGGAGCGACCGTCGTTACCGGATTGTGATCATCCACAAGTATTGTCACCTTTCTTTCTGTCCTAAACAATTGTATCGGTTTACGTGGGAAAATAAACTAATGTACCCCCTCCTCCAATTTTTGTGTATAGAAAATGCCCGACATCACTGACATCATCATAATTGAAACCCTAAAGCAAGATGAAACCGTCCAAAATTTTTAAAATAATTTATGTTAATTAGAAATTTAATCGTATTATTACTTAATAGGTATTTAAGATATATAGACCTTGCTGTCAAAATATAAAAACGGTCAACAGATTCTCTAATCTTTTCTAAAAAATTACATTCGACAAGAAAATGATGTTTCATGATAAAAAAACTTAAATTTTATTAAAGATAAAATAAAAAGATCAATTATATTTTAATTATAATTTTTAAGTTACATTAATAAAGTTTAAAAACGTGAACGCACCTTTTTACTCGCACCGTGTGAAACCTTTCTTCTTGAAGGCGCGCTATTTCGTGAACCATAATTAAGACCCCTGAGCCCAGGTTCATCCTAACTTTTATCAATTTTTCGGGTGTCACCGAAAGCTGGAAAAAGTCTCCGTTTGGAATTCCTTCGCTCGTGTGCAGTAAAATCTAAATCAAAATTATTTACAGTTGAAAACACATGTCTATCATTATTATACTATTTAATTATAATTATTATTATAATTAAAATGTTTTTCGATTTTGTTTTATTATTTTAGTATTCTTACATTCTAGTGTAATCTTTATTAATTTATTTTCCTTTGGGTGTATTTTCATGTATAAATAAAGGATTTTCATTCATTCATTCATTATATTATATTACTATATACTTATATTGTAAATTTTTATATAAAAAATCAATAAGTAGTTTGGGTTAAAAAACTGGTTAGGCCTATTAAATTTTTTTCAAATTCAAAACAAATTCCACAAAAATTAATTTTACTAATTTAAAAAAATTACCACTGATTAGACAAACACACCAAAAAATCTCAGCACCAAAATTAAAGTTAACAAGTCTATTATGCGAGATTGATTTAAATAAGGTTTTATTGTATGAGCATCATTTACAATTTCTCGCACTATCCAGATTTCATATGGTTTACACTTAAATGTACACTTTTTAAATTTTCTTTGTACGTTGGGTGTATTCAAATGGAGAGACAAGCGTTACCACACGGCCGTAATAAAACCTAGCATTTTTAGTACTTAAACACGACTCTTCTTCATCAAATTTTAATTGAATACCTGATCGTTGTGTTGTATTTTGGACGTTTTTTCGAGCTTGAAAGTAACCGATAAATCCAATTTTTCACCAGTTACACTAAAATAAAAAATTAGTATGTATGAGAATAATTACAGGAGCCCTGTTAAAATAAAATTCTGTAAAAAACAGAAGGGTTTTTTTTAACGTATTTCTTTCAGATCTGATATTTGAGTTTTTAGAAGCCAAGCGAAATTTTTAATTTCCAAAATTTTTGCCAATTCTACAAGGTTTAGCCAAATCCGTTTATGCGTATATATAAATAAAAACAATTCCATTTTACATAGTTCTTTAAAAATTAAAACTAATTGATTTTTTTATAGTTTTACAGTTAATAGCACAAAAAGTTAGTGAAGAAATTTAATAAAGTCTTACTATTTCATAACTTCTGCTTGTGTAAATTTTAAATAACTTTTTCCAGTGAAGGCCATGGGTTTTGATTTTTCGTCCACGACTAAAACAGAAAGTATAAACCAAACTGTTAAAACAAAATAAAACGAAAGAAAAGTGCTTTGAAATATAAGTGTTCTAATCAATTGAGTTTTAATAAGCAAATTTAAAATTAACAATAATTTAACGAATTTCAAATAATATTTTTTTTAAATCTTAAAATCTTTTCACATATGAAATTTTTTATTTCTCAGCTAAAAATCTCTCAATTAAAGGTGCGGTGCGGTGCGGAGTCAAACTTTTTGTCTTCGATTTTGATAATTTTTTGTGAAAACCTTACTCCTGCCCCCAATAGCCCGCAATTTTTTTTTTCAACCAAATATACTCAGTGGTTCAGGAGTTACGACCCCCCCCCCCAAAAAAAATGGCGTTTTTTGACAATTCTGTACGTGACAGATTGCTTAATGGGTATAACGATTTACGTTACAAATTATGCACTCAAAGAGATCGCCGAATTTCTAATTTTATTTGATAGTTTGATCGTTAAGATTGGTGCAATATTTGTCAAAATATATCGTTTCCCATACAAAAAACCCGCAACTTTTTCGTTGAAAATATCAAACAAACGATGACAATTATTTTGTGAAGTTTACCCAACCTTTTTTTCCTTCACTTCGTGTTTTTTAGCAAAAAAATCGAGGGTTTTTTGTACAAAAAACGTAATATCTCGACAAATATTGCAGAAATTTTAACAATCAAGGTATCAAATTAAAATAAAAAGTAGCCGCTTTCTTTGAGTACATAATTTGTAAATTAAAACGTTATACTCGTTGAGAAATATTTCACGTACAGAATTTTCAAAAAACGCCATTTTTGTGGGGTCATAACTCCTGAAGCACTGGAGATATTTTGTTAAAAAAATGTTTGTGGGCTATTGGGCGCAGGGGTAAGGTTTCCTTAAAAAATTATCAAAATCGAAGACAAAAAGTTTGACTTCGCACCGCACCTTTAATTATTAAATATTTGGTCAAAACAAAATACTAAACCACTTCCGAATTTCCTTATTTATTAGAGAAACCGCACCTTAAGGGCTAATTTAAAGTTTTAAGTTCCGGCATTATTTCTTTCAAACAGAATTTTTTTAAATTTTAGTTTATTAAATAAAAAGTAATCTTCAAATTATGAGCTTATTGCCTCATTGCCTTATTGCATTATTGCTTATTTCTCAAAAACTCCAGGAACTTTTACTCCGGGACTATTACGACTTTTTATCTTTTTACAATGCCGTCATGCAAAAAAAATTAAAAAAAGTCTTTTATTTTAATTTAAAAAAGTGACGAAAAAATTTTGGAGAGTGTCGTTTTTTCTTAGCTTTTAATATATTGTACAAATGGGGTTTATAACTATGTATTGTATTAATTTACTGTTAATGCTATTGGGAATTTTATCAACAAAAAATTTTACTTATAAAAGATATCTATTTGTATAGAACTCACATCCTTGGCAGTGCTTCCCCCGCCTGGGAAAAGGGCACAGGCATAAATAGTTGTCGTGAAAGATGGTGCAGGTGCCGCCCTCGGCGGCACATGGGGACGGTTGACAGGGCCGCGCGGCGCAATCACGCACGCCCACTGAGCTGACTGCGCGCGAGAATTCGAAACGCTCGTCGTTCATGATCACCTGTAAAATTAATATCTAATCAGATAAAAACAACAAATAAATAATAATAAAATAGTTGCATTTAAGCAAATGAATAAAAAGGCTTTTACCCGCTTTACGCATCCGACCAGCCCATTCAGCTCCTGGAGCCGAACTGGCAGGATGCCAGCTGGCGCGCCACCAAGGTAGAAGTGATTCGTTTCGCGCATGCGCAAACGACCTCGGCGAACTGCCCCTTCCGCCCAGGGTTGACCCTCGACTTTGAGCAAACCACCTCGTCCAGTTCTCCACAGTTCTATTTTTACCCACTGCTGGAGCGGAATTTTTCGCCGGGATCTAAAATTAAAAATTTTTTTACACATTTCGATTCGCTTTGTTTAAATGCAAATTGACATTTTTTAATTTATTTATTAAATTAAAATATTTTTAGTTAAAAATTGTTCCGCTTAGTCTAAACTGCACTTACATTATTGCTGTCACGTCCCGGCCGAGCTGAAGCAGGTAATTTACATATCCGTCGACGAGGTAAACGGCCACGTAGCCTCTTCTGCTGTCATTTCCCGCGAAGAAAATAATGCCGTTAGACTCAGATGCTTTGACGTAAAAGTTCAGTTCCAAATACTGGTCGAAATCTTCCGGTGTCGAATATTTTGCAAAAGACTCTTCTCCCTCGAAGTGCGGTATGTCCACGGAGGTATTGTAGGAAACTAAAAATAACGTTCAGAAATTAGGGCGACACTAAACTATAAAAGACACCAGTTGTACAGTGGCAGAACATATGTACATCTGCACAGTATACACTGAAATTAAAATCAAGTCGCAGCTGGAAAAATCGAGGCGCTGAAGAATATTTTGATATTTTAGTTGTATCAAATTTTCGTCGAAAATGAAATAAATAAAAAAGTTAGAGGCATAAGATAAAGTAAGATAAAACATTAGTAATAGCAAGTCAAAGGCTTAAAAATGGGTGATAAAAAAGGAGGAGGGTCATCAAAAATGATTTTCCAAATAGGTACGACGAATTGTTTTGTCGGACTGTACTGAATATGCATCTTACTAAAAAATATCTAAAAACGTTTCTGAGAATAATGTAAAAAATAAAAAAAACATGAAAAAAGAACCAAATCCATTTCGCACTTTTACGATATTATTTATAAAGCGTTGTTTTTGAGGAGTTTTTATTCTAAGACCTTATATTTCGTGTCGATATATTGTTAAAAAAACTTTTTGAGTAAAAGGTTGAGCTTAAAAAAACTTGTTCACAGCGTGTAATATAAAAACACAATCCAAATACTGTGTTGAGCAGTCTTTTATGTGGTTAATCCTTTCTGATTATTATCGCGTCTCAGGTTCAGATATATTTTCACGTCTGGCGCATCATTATATAAAAACCGACGAAAGAAGAACAGCAGTTAAAACTGAAATTTTCTTATCAAGAAACAGTAACGCCTGTGTTTTCTGCGTTTGAGACGTGCTTTTTCTATTAGAAACGGTTAATGTGAAAAACTGGACCAGCTTTTATATTTTGATTATTTAATAATTAGTTGATTTATCAAGTTGTCATGACATTAATATATTTAACACCTTTTTGCTTTAAATACTATATAGTTTAAACTAACATTACTTACTTTGGGCAGCTGAATTGGCAAAAAAGCAAGGTAAGACTGTCAAACAAATTAACTTTTCCATAGTTTTGATAGGTTTAATTCTTTTAAACGACAATAAAGTTTTTAAACGATAAAATTAGCGTGTTAACAATTAGATTAACATATTCAGGCAAAAACTTTAAAAGGAAAGCTATAAATTAGTTATTTATTTGTTAATTATTTCTTTGAAAACAGTAACCATATATAATCTACAGTTTTCAGTTAGCGCTGAACTGAATTTGTATGTACTTTACATTATAAACTAAATAGAGAATAAGCTCTCACGAAACGACTGGGCGCCAAGCACGCGTCGTGGGATTTTTTGTGAAGTTTCCATAAAAACCAACACCTGCCGAAAGGCGTGTCTTTCGCCTCAGTCCCCCAGCGCTGTAAAGCCGGCCTCCTTAAATTTGGCAAAATAAAGTTTTAGGTCAAGAATGCCGCGAAATCTTAAAACTGAAATTTCAGGATTAAAAAATCAGGACGAAAAATTTATTTAAACTTAAATTAAAGATTTTAATATGCGAATTTTAAATAAATGGATTAAAATTTATAAGTGAAAAATATTTAAACAAATTAGAGCTTAAATTAAATAAAAAAATAAAATGTGACTTTAAGAAAATAATAGAAAACACACCATAGTAGGTGGAAACAAAACACCAAGAAGAAAAACACTCGTTCTCAAGCAGGAAACAAGCAAAAAAAAATTTGAGTATTGGGATAAAAAGTTTTAATTCCGAGTGTTTACCATAATAATTAATTTTAATAATTATAAACATTTTAAATTGAAAATTTACATTTTATATTGTTTAAAATCCAATCAACACAAAAAACATTTTGAATGAATTTTATTTATTTCGTTTAAAACAATCATTAAATTTAAAATTAATACAAAATGAATTGTGTTAATAAGTACGGTTATTTAATAAAAAATATTTACAATTTATTGAATAACGAGTCTGAGTAAATATATAATTTGTATTTAAAAACATGTGTTAATTTGAAATTTAAACTATGAGCAATATATGTTAATCTGGGATAAATTTTTTATATCAATTCACATTCCGGATTTAGGTTGAAATTCAGTGAATTAAAACTTTTATGGTTAAATAAACTTCAAAACTACATATTTATAAAACTCTGTAGCATATTATGTCAATTAAAAATTTTCTAAAGCAAAACTTTCAGATTATATTCTACATTCTATCAGAGTATATTATACATGTTTTTAGCATAAAAAATGGGCTCGGGTTGATTAATAAACATTTTGATAATAGGTTAGATTTCTAACCTAATAGCAACCTTACATAGTTTTTTTTAACACATTTTCGGGCCCATTTGTTAAGGTTTTATGATATTCAGTTGAATTTTTTAATCAATCTTAGCGAAATATATCGTAGCATCTCTATGCACCGTAATTTTTATATTCTTAGTTTTTTACGGAACAATCTTTTATACTCGTACCATTATTTTTTAAATTTAGAAATTGTAAACAAACATTTTTTATTTAATGCGCAACGTTTAAAATTATTATTTTTTTCTTAAGAACAATTTTTCTCAATTAAAAAAAATGCCTTACAATGTCTTTAAAAAAACTACCAAGCAAACGTAAATAACACGGCATGAAATCTAACACGGGGGGAAGAATTTTTGCGAGTTTAAATTTCTTAGTTAGGGTGTAAAAACCTTTGCGCGTCTAAAATAAACAAAATATGATTCAATCGCTCAGAAAAACTTAGTATATAAAAAGCGCAGTGTTAAATTTGCCTTTTTTGCGAAATGAATATTTTCTTCTCCCTATCTTCAAGTAAATAGTAATAGTCCAGAGTTTTTGAATCGTCAGGTTGCTCATATTCATTGTTTTAAGATTTTTAAGCTAAAAAAAGTTACGAGGGAAAATAACGATTTCGGTTAGCCTACGAAAAAACAAAACCTTGTTTGCATTTTCAACATAATTAAATTTAAATTACAGATGCCATATACTATTTAAGTTTCACCAATTTTAAACGTAAATCTAATAAAAACACTACTGTTAAAAATTCTGTGTTGAAAAAAATCAATTAAAAACGCGCATCCGTATCTTTGCTTTATATTTTATACTTTTCCAATTTCAAAAAAGTATAAAGTGAGATAAAAGTAGTGATCCGGATAAAAGTATAAAGTCGCATTAAACGTACAAAAGTATAAAATATAAATTTCGGAAAAGTCGAGAGCACGTGTCTGTAAATTTTTTTAGATTTAATAAACTACAATTTTGGACTGTGTATTTGGGCTTACGAAATTACTATAGTAAAATAATTTTTAAAAACCTACCGGACTCTCGCAAGCAAACAGGTTCCGAACCTTTATCGTCGCATTGAAAAGAAATCGGGCATGATAAATGTTCGCAAGAAAGTTTACTTTTTTCAGTAGAAGATTTCAAATGACACGTTCCTACAACAGATTTAGTTTAATATCCAAATTAAGTAGTAGAAAACGTATAAATATTATTCGGATTCAACCCGAAGCAGAAAAAATAACAAAATTTAAAAAAAAACGGGTGTATTAAATAAATTAGGACTTGCTAAATACAGTTTAGATTATATAAACAGACGGATTTTTGTAATATTTTGCAGAAAGAAAGCCTAAGTGGCCAAAACCGTAAAATTATAAATTTGATTTATTTTCGACAAGTAATAAACAAATTTATTGCCCGTTTTTACACAAAAAATCGACAAAGCTCGATGGTATTTTTTGGTATGGTATGGTAGCGTTTTAAAAATCTCACTACTTGTTTTATTCGTTTAAAACTGCGAAGTAACTTAGAAAATTTAACTCGTTTTCAATTGAGAATATATACTATATACAGTATAATATATACACACATATACATAATATTTATATAATTCTTATAAACACAACGTAGTTAAACCGCTCATCTTTTTATTTAGTATGTAAGTATAGCCGGTAATTACTACAAAACCGCACATCAGCGTTTAATTACAGTAAATATCGTGCTGGGTGCGGGATATACTTACATGATGAGCGGTTTAACTACGCCGTTTCAATACTAAATTAACTGTTCATTATAAAACACATCACAGACAAAATAAAAAACCACAACGTTGCTGACTTTGTTTTTGGAAAAATAGTTCGATTCAATTATTACTGCTCGTTGAACCAAATTTAAAACTTGAGATTGTAGCCACCCAATCTTTCTTTCTTAGAAATTCAAACAAAACCGTCCAATATTATTGAATTTTATTTTTTAAACGTATTTTTTAAAATTTTGTTTTCAGGTTAAGAAAAATATTTTTTGGAGTTAGAAATATAATACAAAAAATAAAAGTAATAATAATAATAGTAAAGATAATAAAATCTATTTTTTGGATTTTAATTTTATATTTTTTTTATATTTATATTTATGAATTTAATGCACTGATAACGAATTAATTAACATTTAAATAAAAAAGTGCTGTAGCTGCTAAAGTAACTTTCATTCTTATCTTTGCCGTGATTTATATTATTTTCAATGAGATAATTAGAATTTTTTTATTCTCTGCTGTGATTAAACGCGTTTTTAGTAGAATGTAAAAAGTTACTTTTATTTTTACTTAATCTAAAAAAGTAACGAATTTTGGATTACTTTTATTTTTACTTTTACTCGACTTTTAAATTTCATTTACTTTTACTTTTACTTTTACTCGGATTTTTTCCTGCAAATACTTAAATTAATTTACTCTTACTTTTACTTAAAAGAATAGGTCTTATTTTACTTTACTTAAATAAAATTTTGACCCTTATTTCACTTTTACTTTACTTAAATTAAAAAATCACAAATTGCTTTTACTCTTACTTTAGTTAAATTAAAATTTTTCAAATTACTTTTACTTAAAATAATCGAAAATCAATACTTTTTACAACACTAGTTTTTAGTGAGTTTTTTATAAACAACATCATAATTTGATTTATAAAATACTCTAATCCTTATTCATGAATTCTTTAATAATAAAGATGGATGATTATTTTTTAATTTTGTGCCGTGCGGTTGTCTATTTTAAATTGAAAACATCAAGAGCGTTTGGATTAAGATCTAAGAACGCTCAGAAACTGTCAAATTTTCTATTTGCTGTTCATTTGATTGTTTTAAGATGGAAAAACCTGGAACATTTAAAAAGAACAAAACTTTAAAGTCATTTAACCTCCAAAAGTTTTAAAAGTTATGATTTATGAATGAACTGGAAGAAAAAAGTTGGTATGAATTATGTATGGATGGAAAAATATGTATGAAAAAACAGAACAATAGTATATGAATTAAAATGACTTTTTTTGATAGAATAAAAGTTTTTAAAAGCCCACTGCCAGCTACTGATTTAATGTTTATATTTTTAATATAATTGATTCAAACAACTTAGGGCTGGTTCATACTTATGACAAAACGTCCTTTGGACAAAGTCCAAAGGACAATTTTATAAGAGCCAAAATGTCCTTTGGACAAGCCAAAACGTCCTTTGGCCTTTTTCCTTTGGACGAAGTATCAACGCTACTTAGAATTTGTCCTTTGGACAAAATCCAAATGGAAAAGTTCAAAGGACAAAAGTATGAATACGTTGTCCTTTGGATTTTGTCCTTTGGACTTTTCCCTTTGGACTTTTCCTTTTGGACTTTTCCCTTTTGATTTTGCCCTTTGGACAAAGTTCAAAGGACAAAAGTCCTTTGGACTTTGTCCAAAGGAAGTTTTGTCATAAGTATGAACCAGCCCTTACTAACATGGTGCCTACTTGTTTAAAGTGATACTATAATGCTTTAGTGGCTTTCCGGCGTGTTGCAAAATAAATTTATCTTATCTTATCTAATAAACGCTTCAAAAAACTACTTTTTATTTAAATTTCTACTTCCATTTTATTAACACCTACCAATATTAGCATGATCTGTAGCTAGATTTACACCCCTGGCGGTGTCCAGAAGCAGCTGGTTATTAATTTCAAATTTTCTGATGCATCCAATAAAGCTCCGTCTGATTCTCGATTTTTCGACAGCGCTGTCACGAAGTTCGCTGTCCACTCCTCCCAGATAAACACCTTTACTCATGGATACGCCCTTGTAACGCTGAAAATTCGAACGCATTTATAAAATCATTGGTTTTTATTACGAAAAACTAAACTAGCACTAAGAAATTCTCTAAGATCAAAAAATTGGGCATTTTCACACATCACACAAATAACAAAATATAATAAGAATTATTTTTACTAGAAGTTCGGTATTGTCCCGTACAATCCTTCGACCTTTGTCCAAGTCCAGAAGACCAAAACTGCAAAAATCTCGCTCCAATTTCACCTGGTGCCAAACGTCAATTAGGAATGGACCGTCGATGATTTCCTCCGCCGCCCCTTCACCGCAATCAAATCTAAAAAAATATTTGAAAAACCACATAAGAACTATTGTAAATGCATTTTTTTAAAACAGTTCTTTTAATTGTTTTTTTTTGTTGTTTATGAGTTATTCAATATTTTTGTATATAAACTATCTTTTGTTTCGTGTTCAAAAATTTGAATTTTTTTTAAATTATATTATTCTTGTTTTTTAAATAAATTTTAATTTTTATAAAACAATAAGTGATCAGAAAGGTTTTTAACAAGTAAAACCGGAAAAAACGACAATAATAAGATTAAAAATCAAAATCCAATGATTATAAGTACTTGGAGCCGAAGAACTTTGAGCAAAACTTTGGAGAAAAAAAGAATAACTTAAAGCTGTAAGAAAGATATTTGAAATAAAAATTGTATACTCAATAAACTTCTATTAAAGCCTAACTCTAAACCCAAACGTTATTTTACTTGAAGCTTCGAATTCAGGGTCCAAACACTCTACTTGCGGTTGTAAAGACCCTGTATCACTAAATTTTTTGCAGTTGTTGGTTCAATAGTAAAAAAATTGATTATTACGTAACATGTGTCGGATTTGTATTGCACTACTTATGTTTTAATTTTAAACCTGTGCAATAAACAATATTCAATTCAATTCAATTTAAAATCTATAAGCACAAAAATCAGGTTTGTAAACTTTAAACGAGTCATATAAATATTTTTTAGACCGAACTCTACCTGTATATTAACTGATTGTCACGAAATCCCAGAGATATAAAATCTCTGCCGTACTGTTGACCTGCGTACAAAAGTAAGCCGTCCCCCGATTCTACTCCTAATTTGAACTCCAGGGTCACATTTGTGCTTAAATAGGCGTTCTCCGGGACGCGAAAGGCCAAGTAGGACTCCAGGTCTCGCGCGGAATCATCGTCGAATGCGAATTCCACCGGGGAGTAATTGTCCCCGGGTAGAACGTCCGAACTCGGCCGGGGCGAAATTTTCCCCAAATCGGAACGCTCCCCGTCTTCCAACAGTTCGTCAACGGGGAAGACCGATAGAATTTCCGGTTTTGTATCCCCGTAATCTTTTTTAGGCGCAGAAAATGAGGCGGCTGGGGAACTTTCGGGGTTCTGTTCGGCACCATCGTTGTTTTGGGCATTTTGAACGAAAGTAACGGCGGAAAATGTGGTAGGTCTCAAATTGTCATCCTCAGTTGCATCTTTTTGCAGATGTGAAAATGATGCGACCAGCGGCTTTTCGTTATAAGTTACGTGAATCGGCGAATCGAAAGCTAAAAAGAGAGACCATATGAAAATTACTCCGGGGTGACGAATAGGACTTACGTTATACATATTTAGCGACAAACAAACTAAATATTTTGAGCAAAAATACTGTTTGGTATTGAAGACCAAAACCTGTATTTTAACAATTTTTTTATTAAATATTTTATTTTTTACGATAAAAATTACACTTTTTCAGGGCTAAAATTAATGGATTTTTAATTATTTTTAGAGAAATCAGAATTTAAACAAACTTGTGTTTTAATTAATAGTTGTTTTTAAACTACGCACATTTTTAATTGATTATCTCATAACACTGTTTATTTTTATGACGTCAAACTATCATCTTTTTTAACAACACATATGAATAAAAATACTGTATTTACCAATATCTGCAATCAGAAGCAGTGAAAATTCTGCAGAATTTAAAACTGTGCTTAAGCAGACGGAAATAAGTATAATATTAATAAAACTAAAGGCAAACCAAACGTAACTGCAACAGTGTTTTCACGTGTTCAAGAAACAACTATTTTCTTATTTATGTCACAAAAGAAGAATTATTCCTAAACTACCATCTGAAGTTAATTTCTACTTCAAATTTTTCATTTTCTGAATGCTGATTGGCTAATACGAATGACGTCAGATTCTCGTGATTTTAGTGGTTACTTAATGGGGGCATTTTTCAGTCCAACGAACAACTTTTGCAGCCACGTTGGGTTTACCTTTAGGCCAACATTTAGCTTTCTTTTATGGTGACAAAACCGATATGTACATAGTGATATTCATAGGTTCGATGAAGATATAAGTACATGTATTAAAACATATTACTAAAAAAAATTAATATAAAATCCATTAATATAATAGTTTAGGCAAAAACCTTAGCCCTGCTTGTTTACGCAGCTCTGCTTTAAAAATCAATTTTTTCTAAAATACCCCTAAAAATGTATTGAACCATTTTATTAATATAAAAGTAGAAAATCGAAATTGATTTATTTATTAGGTTAATTTAAGCTAGGAACGTGCTGAAGATTTTTTTGACCTAAAGATTTCGAATCATTGTTTAATAGGTTATACTGTAAAACTAAAATCGATTATTTAAGTAAAATAAATGGCCATTAATTTTTTCAATCAACAAGTAAAATATGAAATTCACTTTTATTAATTGTTGTAGAATGTAGGATTCTATATATTCTAGTTGGTTGTAAAAAAATATTGAATGACGTATGTTTAAAGAAGTTTTGTAAAATGTATTTATTTTAAACAAAATATTTTAGGGTAATTTTAGCCTGCTTAAGATCTTTCCGGACAGTTTTCTTAAGTATGGAAAATCGCGATTTTTGGCATACGAGATATCGTGAAATACAGAAATATTTTCATTAAAAATTAATATGAGTGTTAAAAAGGCAAAAATACCACGATTATAAAATGCACATTTATTATATTATTGGCAGTAGTTAAAATAATTGATATTAAAAATCAGATTGCAACGAATTTTTTTTAAAACTCTTAGAAATATGCACTAAACATTATTTATTAGGGAAATACTTCCACTAAAGAGGAAATGTTACCCTTTTTCACGTACGTAACAATTTATGGAAATATTTTTGTATTTATGGTTTAATATACAATTTTTCGTAAAAAATCGTTGTTATTTTTTTTCAAAATTGCGGTGAAACTTTGATTTAATTTAATTTGGTAAAATTTAAAGCTCCAGATAGTATATTTCTATTGAAATTTAAAATATTTGGAAGGCCATAATATTTTTTGTATTTTTGAACGCACAAATAGTTCTGTCGTGCGTTTTATCGATTTATTTCAGAGGGTTTGTTTATAAATCGCTTTTAGAGCAATAACCCATGGTAGCTGTGGCATAGTCGGTTAGCGCGTCATCTAATATTGAAAAGTCCCGAGATCGATTCCCGCATAAAATATATTTGGCCATAATTTTTGTTTGATTTTAATAATTTTTTTTTAAAATTTTTTTGTAATTTTTAAAATTATTTTACATAAATTCAAAAAATAACATTATTGTAAACAGAATTCGTTGCCTGCTTTTCGCCAAATAGTCAAATTTTCGTCATTTGAATATCTTAAAATATTATAATACTCTATAAGTATAATAATTCAAAAATAAATTGTGTGTAAATAAAAATGAGTAATTTTTTCTCTTTATTGCAATTGGTTTATTACTGAACGCTCTGCAATAAAAACTGTCCGGAGAGACCTTAAGGGTAAATAAGTATAAAAATTACCTTTATTTGCACACCCCACCCACTTGCTTCTTTTTTATGACTTTTATGCAAATTTGTCTTTTTGTTACATGATGTATGTGTATGTATGTATCCTGGTTTTAAATAAATTTATTCAACTTTACTCAATATAAATCGAGAATACAGCCCCCAAGTAACTTAAATGGCATATACTGCTTTTCAAGTTTATTTTTTAGGTACAAGCTTGTGTCGGAAAATAATTTAGCCTCCATTGTGAACACCCGCGTTTTTATTCCAGCTAAAATATTTCCGTCCAAATTAAATTAGGCGAAAATTCGGTTAAGACGCCGGAAGCTTCAAAAACGCCAAGTAATTCCGAAACGTGTAAAAAAACGTATTTTTTGAAAAGGAATTTAATTATTTTTCAGTGACTGACTTTAAATAAAACCAAAACCTAATGGATTATTTTCAAAGTCTATTTGAATGTTTTAATTGTATCAGCAGAGTGCGCTTAATGAAATTTAAAGAAACAGTTAGAAAAACGTCATTCTTTTGACAAAAAATCTATTATTCTTTGCAAATTTAAATAATACAGGAAAACCACATGTGGTGTTAGATTACGTCACATTAAATTAGGATTTATAAATGTTACAAAAAAACAGCGCACATAATCTCCTTCACATTTTTTATTCGCCTTTTATTAATAAATAATATAAATAAATAGACTATTTCGACATAAGGCATTTTACACAGTAAAATTTCAATACACATTAGGCCGAAAGTTGAATTTAAAATAATATTTAAATGTAAACTTCTATTAATTTTGCAGTGTAAAATAACGTGTAAACACTAAAGGAAAAATATAAATTTGATTGGATTTGTAATGATGTAGTTATTAATGTATAATTTCGTAAAAATGCGAACATAAAAAATAAAATTACGATCATACCGAGCACCGAATATATAAGTAGGATTTTACTCGATAGTCAGCTGATGGTCCGATGGTCTTGTGGTTTGAGACGGTTGGCTTTAGACTGCAAGGTCAGGAGTTCAAATCCCAATGAATTTCTTTTTTCATTTTTTTTTACCGAGACGTATAATTTATATTTAGTTTTTTTGTGGTAGATAGAATATAGCTGCATAATACTTACTTGGTGTTTTTTTTTAGAAAAATTATTTTCCGGAAGATTATTTACGTATAAAATTCACAACAATAATGCACAACAATATTTCTTGAAGGATTTTTAATTAAAAAATAAACCATACTATTATATCAAAAGAAATTAAACAATAGACTCCAAGAAGCTTTTTACATTACAGCACTTTGGTTTTAATTTTTTTGTGCCTATAGCAAAATATCTACATCAAAAATCCACTATCTACATCAATCACCAGCAGATCTATTTTTTTTTCTTATTTTATTAATACCAATCAATAATCAATTAATTGATTTTTTTTAAATATCTAAAAAGATCTGAGTTTTTTTTAAATTTAAATTCCCGGTAAAAAAATGAAAAAGGAACTTCATTGGGATTCGAACTACCGACCTTGCAGTCTCAAGCCGACCGCCTCAAACCACTAGACCATCAGACCATATGCTGACTACTGAGTAAAATCCTACTTATATATTCGGTGCTCGGTATGATCGTAATTTTATTTTTTATGTTCGCGTTTTTACGAAATGAAACATTAATAACTAAATTATTACAAATCCAATCAAATTTATATTTTGCCTTTAGTGTTTACACGTTATTTTACACTGCAAAATTAATAGAAGTTTTCATTTAAATATTATTTTAATTTCAACTTTCGGCCTAATGTGTATCGGAATTTTACTGTGTAAAACGCCTTATGTCGAAATAGTCTATTGCTAACCACGAAGACAACAATCTTATAAGGCTTTCGTGTTTAATGCTAAACGCATTTTTCGCCTAGTCTGCCTTTATTACTAATTTGACTTTCTACTTGATTTGCATCAAACTTTGCACTTTCTTCTTACTAAGTTGACCTGCCTCCAACAATTTTTAGAAACCATTTTGTTTGCCAATCATTTGGCCCTGAGGAAGATATTGCTGCCTGTAACCTGTCACCTATATCAATCAATCCTATGCCTACTTCTACTTTGTATTATGTCAACTCATCTTTCATGCCTTATGATATGTATATGCATTTTGCAACTAAAATTTAATTCAATTCAATGCACACCGGATTTGGCAGCATTCTACTTGTTTCTAAGGCATTATTTACACCATAATGTATAAATTATAAGCACCTTAAGTCTCCTTTTGATTGCAGCTAAACATGTGCTTGTTATTTGTAACGTAAAAAACATATGTATGCAGTAAAAACTATGTTTGAAAACGTTGGGCCTTTGAGGTAAATTGTTGAACTTTTTCTTCTTGTTTTATCGTTTTTTGGTCAATAAAAACTGATTTCCAGCAAAACAATTGTTTTTTTTTCTTTTTAAAAACTTTAAAAACTATTTCCAAAGCAGCTGCTAGCGGAAATATGTTCCCAATTTGCCAAATCATTTGTCTTGCTTTCAAAACATACTGAAAATTTATTATGCTTCTTCGATTCATTTATCTTATTCGGATTTTTGAGAAACTTTTCGCATCTGTTTCTCAAAGGGTTGTAAATTACAGCCAAAGAAACTATTCGTGTTCTGTTTTTGTTAAATAAAAACAACAAAAATTCAAAATGAGTGGTGGAGTGTTTCACAATAACTTATATTTGTACATTTTACATTTAAGAATGGGACAGAATTTAAAAAAAATCATACAAACAATGACCAGTTATTAAAACCAGTTCTTAAACAACACGTTGTTATATCGGATTTAGTGAATAAAAATTTTTGGGAGCGTCTAAATAAATACAGTTCTGTATATTAATCCCGCACTTTTATTCACCAATCAAGACGTCGTGCTCATTCAACGGACACAAAGCATTTGCGATTGACGCAAATTACCATCTCTGACCAATCAAACATTAAAAAAAAATAAAAAGCTATTTTTAATAAAACAGGACAAAAAACTAATATTTTAAAAATCCATAAATTAGCGGACTATAGCCCGCTTAAAAAACGTGGCACCTCATTCGTTTAATGCGTTAGTGCTTATTTGTATTATTTGAAAAACGTAATATGCAAGTTCATTTTTTTATTTTGCTGCTTATCATTATATATTTTAGTTTTTGGGTTTTTTTTGTGAGTGATTAAAATTTCAGAGCTTTTTTCCACCGTTAAAAATTAAACCTGAAATTGTAAAACTAATCAATCAAACTGTGAAACGCTGCTTAAATCTTAAATTTCTCACATGTAAACCTTAAATCTTAAATCGTAAACCCTTAATCTGAAGTGTGAATTGTAAAACTAATCAATCAAACTGTGAAACGCTGCTTAAATCTTAAATTTCTCACATGTAAACCTTAAATCTTAAATCGTAAACCCTTAATCTGAAGTGTGAATTGGGCTTTAGTGATTTTTACATCCTCCAAAATAATTGAGATATAAGCGTTCAAAAGTTTATTAATAATGAAACACTATGGTTTATTCTATAAATGTTTTTGGAAATTAACAGCAGAACTTCTGTGATTAGTCTTATAACTTTTCGACGATCATAAAAACTTGACCTTGCATCTTTTTTAGCATTTACATTACTTTTGGTCTCGATCTTGAAAAAACATATAGTCTTTATGTTCTCGTTGAATTGTAAACTGTTACAAAATCCCTGTTTTGGTATTTTTCGTCAAACTGTTTCCAAATGCCTTCCGCAAGTCCACCCGGAATAATAACTCCTTATTGAGATGGACATGTCCACAAGTTGACTAACCCGGCTGTTTATTGCCGAAAATTCCCTTGGCCAATTAGCTGTCAGCCCTCCTGGGATTAGTCATTCCGTTTTCCAAAAACCGGAAAAACCTGACCTTGAACTCCGAGTGGTTGGAGCCAGCCGCCATGCCAATCGATACCCCGGGCCCCGGCGGGGTTAACTAGGGCAT
Source organism: Microlaimidae sp. YZB2_3 (assembly GCA_030248175.1). Classification (NCBI taxonomy): domain Eukaryota; kingdom Metazoa; phylum Nematoda; class Chromadorea; order Desmodorida; family Microlaimidae; species Microlaimidae sp. YZB2_3. Next base: position 18,129 of record JASAMX010022790.1, read on the forward strand.
GAAATGACCGGAAGAGACGGCTTCTTGTTAAGCGTTGAGAGGGGACAGGGCGTTTTGAAGGGGGAGGAAAACGCTCTTAGACAAATTATCTTCGGCCACCAAGGCTTAATCTTGTGAGCGCTTCGGAGCGAGTGGTCATCAGCGCATTTTTAATTTGCCGGACCTTAGAGATTGCGCAATCTCCTTCGATTCACACTAAGCTCGTCAGCCCTTCCGTCCAGTTGGAGTACACATTTAGTAATAGCATAATGCAGACGTACTCAACGTTGAATAAAAGACATCATAAATCACTAAAATTTAAAAAAAAGAAGTCTTTCTTAACTATATTAGGGTTGGTTCACGCCACTTGTTCGAGTTTACATCATTACATTGTCACTTGTCATTGTGGCGTAAACGCGTTGTCACTTTTCACTTGTTGCTCCGTTGTGGACCGGGCTTTATGTAAACCTTTTCATTTTAAGCGGGAAGCTATCGCTATAAGCTATCTTAAACGCAGGTTAGTAACAGTATCAGAAATGCTAAGTAAATTTTGCGTATGGTATTGGTATTGAGGGTTTTCTAGGCGCCGTTCCCACCAACAATAATACCCCAGGCGCGCTTTATTTTAAACCTCTATTTAGTTATTATAGAAATTAAAAACGGTTAAACATAAAATTAAACACGCGAAAAATCTTGTGTTGGATATTTGCCTCCATTGCAAAACATATATGACGTGATCACGATGACAATTTTAGGGTCCTTAAAATCCTGACGTGAAACGAGCAAAATGTACTTTATTTTTTTCTAATTTGCCATTTTTTATATTTTCCTTTTTGAATACTAATCAATAAGCAAAAATTGAATTACAAAACAAGAGTAATCATCCTAAACTCAGGGAACAACTATCATTTAGCTATACCAGTCAACCTTAGAACTTCTATCGACTTGTGTTGCTGATAAAAAATAAGTAAGTCAAATTTTCTATTCATTGTGTATCTATTTAAACAGACCCTCTCAAAGTTCACTCACCACACAAATTGTTTTTTATAATCTCCTTAATCCGTCTAGCCAGCTATTTTTAATAAGTATGTCATGTGTTCCTAGGGTACCAGATACACGCCGAGAAATTTTTCCCAAGTTCATTTTTTCGATAAAATAAAAAAAATTTAGTCTTTTTTGGTAAGTTGTATGCAAATCTTTTATATGAATTTTACAAATGTTCATCCACCAACAATTTTTTTGTAGGAGTAAGCCTCTAAGTCCGAGGATACATGCCCGCGGTGCAGTTACCATCAAAGGATACTGCGCCAAATGTGTGCTGAACGAGAAAAATTGTTTCTACGGCAGAACCAGCTACATAAGTTTAAAATACGTTCGGCTCTGACTTATTTTATTTTAATCAGTTAAAAACTAATGAGTCACAGTTACGTTGTTTTTAATCGATTGTAATTCATTCTGTCGTACTGAAGAGAAATTGGCCGCAGGACAAGGGCGTCCATGAGCATTTCTAATTTCGCAGACCCTTGGAGATTGCGCAATCTTCTCTGGCCAAGAGCCCGCTCTCAAGCACTTTTGTAATAAGCGCCCCTTAGCCGACAGCGCACCAGGCACAACAGTTTGGAGCTGGTGTTATTTCGCAATCGACGCGTTTTGTAATTTTTGAAACGTTTTTTCAAACTTAAACTCGACACGAATCGATTAAAATCTGGCCGATTTCGCGGTTTTACACCGGAAATTAAGGGGAAATTCGTGCGCAGTGTACGGTAGGTGGAACGCGAATGATTAAGAGGCACCGCGCTCATTAGCCTGTCCGCGGGGAGTCTGCACTTTCTTATCTCCTTTTTATCTTAAACTAAGTCCAATTCATAACATTATTACTGCAAATCCGACTCATTTTCTTATAATTACAACTATCGCTATTGTAAAACAAAACCAGTCAAACTGGGAGCGCTTTGCAACCAATTGTGACTCATTTTGATGAATTACGGACCTCAAAGCTGCCCACGGCGATAAATATCTAATAACCGGGAATGAAACGAGTCATGGTTCCTGTGATTCGCACTTTAACTGGACTCTTTATTGCACAAAAAGCTTTTGGCTATTTGTCCGTCCGCAATATCTCATTACGGATCATGATTATCCTGGAAGCGAACGCCTTTCCACAAAGAAAAAAATGGAAAAACCCGCAAAAATAGTTGCTATTATATACCCGACCGTCTGTCACCTTACCCTTTGATTACCAAACAGTGTTTCCGTGGTCTAGATTAATAAAGCCGACTGTTATTTTGACAGATTGCAATCAATTTTATTTTGCAGCTAAAATATCATGGACGGGTTGAAAAGGAAATGGGGCATTTGGTTTCCGCCGAATTGTATTCCATCAGTCTTTTGAATTCCGCCCGCTATTGATTATCGAAATCTGTATGTTGGAAAAACGCAGACTTTTTAATTCAATATTTTTTGCAAACATTGCTACAAAATTTATTTTTTTAAAACTGTTTTTAAAATACTACCGCAAAGTAATTATTTTAACGTTTAATCGAATTTTTGAGATAATCGAAGGCAATAAACAGATAATACACTAAAAGAAAATAGAATAGTTTTGTGTCCATATATAAGCCCAATAAAAACATCTACGTATAACTGACCACTGGCTTGATTTTTGGATTGCAAAATGGAAAAAATCACGTACTCTTGATGTTTATCTAAATAATATTGGCGGATTAATATCCAAATGACGTTTATAAAGCTTATGTCGATATGGTCAGATAAATATTCAACATTTTGGGTTTTCAGTACTTTCCAAAATATAACCAATTCATATAAATTCTAATACAAAATTTCAAACGTTTTTCGGTGTTTCTTAAAAATTTAAACATGTATACAATAAAAAATAAGTGAACTCAAAACTGAAATAAAATTCATAATGTATTAAAGTCTGTGCAAAAAAGATTAAAACTAGAAAAAATGTTTAGGTGGTCATACGTCGCGAACGGTACAGTTGAATTAGAAGATAACTATATCAGTGTAGAGGTAGCTACCATTAAATTCTATTCAAAAACTTTTGTATAAATTGACTGTAAAGTTAGCGAATAATGCTCACGTAAAATTTTTTCCACTCTTCATCATTTCTAAATAGACTTTTGATTTTTTCTGTTCTAAAATAACATGTTTTTTGAGTTAAATTTACTAACGAGGTTTAGCGTCCAATGTTTTAAGAAACAAAAAATTACAAAGTAATCATTGTATTTCAATTTTAGAACCAAAATTATTTGCTTGACCAGTTAATGTTTACGTGTTTAAAAAAATTCATTTTAAAATGTAAATTTTTGCAATTTTGTATAAAACAGTGTATATTTTAAAAATAACATTAACATTATTTTTTATTATCATTTTCTTAAAATCGTGATTTTTTGATAAACAAAACAAAAATATACATGTAAAACGTTTTGTGTTTATTGAAATATTATTTTACAGATTGGCAGTATGTAATGTATGCTGTTTGCAGTTTAAGGCCAAAATTTATTTACAGCTTTTTTATTGAAATTCACAGAATATAATGTATTTAAAATCCCCAATTCTAATACAAAACTTTAAAATTCTACAAAGCACATATTCGTCTTAAATCTTAAGCAAATTTAAGATGTACAATTTCATTTTAATGTATCTAATCCCTTGTTCACAGAATGCCAACTCTATTCAGATTGGTTACACTTCAAAGAGCGCCAAAGCTCGGGGGTTTTCGGAAAACCCTTAATTATAATCACTGAAAGTGACATTTGTTTCAGCTGGAATTAGTTGAAAAAGAACAACAGCTGACAAAAAGTCCCTTAACACGCCAAATAAGGCGCAATCTCATTTGTTTTGAGTCGAGAAGATTCTGGAAATAGCTTTCGGTAGATATCCACTTCTATATGTGAATTTGCGCTCTGTTAGGAAGAAAATATAGGCTTGCGAGTTTAATCCAATTAAAACTTGTAAGCCTAAAGCTTAAAACTTGAATACGAAGCGACCAAGCCGAACAGATTAGATTCATCGCCCTTTATAGTAGAAACAGCCTTGCTCGCAACTGATAACTTTTCTTAGCAAAAACTTTAAAAGCAACATGTTATTAAAAGCTGCAATATGTAGCTAGAGTGATAAGCATTTTCTCGCATTGTTTACTACATTAGTAAAGCTTTGTAACTAATTAAGACTAAAACAGGGAGCAAAAATTTGTTAAGATAATAAATAATGAATTGATTTTTTTGTTATGATTTGTACTATTAGTATTTTGTTAAACAAAAAGTATATTACAGAAATTGCGGTTTTAATTTAGTAAAAAAAAGAAGGAGTCAAATCGGTGTTTTATTATTGAAGAAAACAATATGATTTAGTAGCCAATATGTGGCCACTTTTAGTTCAAATATTTTAAACATTTTTTTTTAAATTTACATTTTTATAAAGTAGTATTGTTATGTAAAAATTTAAAAAAAAGAAAAAACTGACAACAATGCAGCAAAAATAATACTGAAATTTTACGGTTTTCTCATAACTTTTAATGTTTTTTTTTTGAAAAAGACGAACCAGAATTTTAAATTTTTTTCTGTTTACTAAACAACATATAAAAATATCTCAATAATTGAATATAGAAAAACTAAACTAAAGCTTAATGTAAAGCTAAAGTTCATAAATTAGGTTTGTTTCTGTGTTTAAAAAGGTTTTCATAAATCATAAAACTTTGGGTTTTGAAAAAGCGCTTTGTAATCTCTTTTTAAAGTCCCTCGTAAATCAAAATTTTGCTTTTATTATGGTAAAGAAAAGAATTAGTGATATCGATATTTATATTTGTTTTTATAATATCTTTTAAAAATTCAAAATAATTTTATATACTGCCTCTGTTTATTATGAGTTAAACATATACAACAATTTTAAATTCAGAAATTTGCTTAATATTTTACTAAAATTGATATCACCGAAAATTTAAAAATATTTTACAAAATCTATAACAAATATTTCTAAAACAAAAAAAATTAATTTCACTCAAGAGCCTAGTAAAACAAAAAAGACTTGAAAAATCCTTCCAAATGCCGGTCAAAAAAATTTAAGCAATCTGGAGCCGGTCCACTAAACGCGTGCTAACTAGGGGCTACATTAGCACGTTGTTTAAAACTCTTGATAATATTTTAATTTTGGTGTGTTTTTTTTGAGAAATTATTTGGAAGTCTCTTTTTAAATTGGATAAATTAATAAATAAACAGTTTTATGCATATTTGTTTTAAATAAAGACTAATAAAATCTTAATCCCTAGTTAGGATTTTTGCTAACCCTAAACTAGGGGTTATTGCCTTTTTAGCATGTATTTATAGAAAACATGCATAAAATTAATGAAATATCAATTTATTCCATAGAAAAAAGAGTTCAAAAGATTTCAAGAGTAAAAACTCAAAAATTAAAATATTATCAAAAGTTTTAAACATAGCACCTATAGTCAGCACGCGTTTAGTGGACCGACCCCTGTGGGTCACTGCTGAGTTTCTTCAGGGTACGTTAGGTTAAAATATCCAGTCGAAAATTGAAATCCCATCGTATAAAACAACTGAGTGTTTAAATAAAAATTTTAATAAATTTTAAATTGAAAACAAACGTACATTGGCAGCTAAGACCGTCGGCCAGGAGTCTGTAGCCCGGATCACAGCTGCACATATAAGTCCCATCTTGCAAGTTGATGCAGATATGTTCGCACGGAAGTGTGCTAAGATCACAAGAGCCTTAAAAACACCATTTATTTTAGTTTTGTTAAAACAAATAACTATAGTATTTGCATATTTACATGTCTGCTGTGATGACAATAATAATGATTTATTTTTATTATTCTTTTGCTTTCCAACACTTTTTATTCTGGAAAATTGGAATGCAGCATAAGAGCTTGTTCCTACTCTTTCTGAAACCATTAAAAAATGGATTCTAGTTTTAATCTGTCAAAATATTTATTCTATTGGTGAACTGTAAAAAAATTAATCATATTATTAGGCACAGAACAAGAGATTGCACAATATTATTTGCTTTTCGTTTTTGTTTTATGCAATAAAATGTTTTTTTCTTATATTTTTAATATACTTTACATTTTTGCCCAGTATTTTATTTTCACATAGAATATTATTTGGAAACAATATCAGTCGAATTTTTTCTCTGTTCTCTCACCAATAATATCATTTGGTGTCTAATTCGCACAGTGATAATTAACTTAACTCGAATGCCACCAGAAGTGTTAAATATAAATAATGAAGTTTTTTTTGCAAAACCCCTGTTAAAGCTGGTTCATACTTATGACAAAAGTCCTTTGGACAAGGACAATTTTAGAAAAGCCAAAACGTCTTTTGGACAAGCCAAAACGTTCTTGGACTTTTTCCTTTGGACGAAGATTGAATTCTACTTAGAATCTTCGTCCAAAGGACAAAATCTAAAAGGAAAAGTCCAAAGGACAAAAAGTATGAACACGTAGTCCTTTGAATTTTGTCCTTTGGACTTCGTCCTTTGGACAAACCCAAAGGACGTTTTCACGCTGCTTTTGTCCTTTGAAGTATGAACCAGCCTTTAAAGTTTGTTTTGGAATAACTTGGCATGTTACAAAAATGGTGATAAATTTCTAATATTACATTGACACTATCAATTCCAATTAATTTCGATCTATAAGTAAACTATTTCTGATTTAAAAAATCTCCAGGCAATCCAGTTCTAATTATTTAAAATATTGTTCAAACATTACTAAAAATAAAAAATATTTTCTAAAATTGTAAATCAAATGCTTTGTGTTTAATTTTTGGTTTAATTTGTCTAAAGTTGTTTAAATTCAGCTTATATTTACAGAAATGATCGAAAATTATTATTGTTTAGTGGCTGATTTTTATGGTTGTTGTAAACAAAAAAGAAGAAAATAAATGAAAATTATTATGAAAGTTAAAATGCTATAATCCATTTATATTCTAACAAAAGCCCAAAAAACCTTACATGATTTCAAACTAATATTTCTTTGTGGACTTAATGCTAAAAACGTGCTTGTTATATTTGTCGCTTCCTGGCAGCTTTAAATTTAAAAAAACTCAAACACTTGGTCTAAATGAAAACTAACCATTTCTGCAGCTTTTGCAAATCGTCAGAGAAAAGAGCGAAAAACAGTAATAAACAGAAAAACACAACTCATAAATTTTTATTTATTTGTTTTTCTTCCTTTTATTATGATGTATTATCAAATGTTCCTATGTCTTTTAATCCCCAAAAAGGTACAAAAATACAGTATAGTACGACTTTAGAAAATGAGTTATGTAATATACTAATGGCGAAACGTTCGTTAGACGCTCCCCTCTGTGAAAAGGACTATATTACATATCCCCCGCGGTAGGTTAATGGTTATTTTTATATTATCTTTTATTAGCCCATCTATAAATACTTATATTAGGAAACATATAGGAAATGAGTAAATCTGACTAAGCAGGTTAGCCTATAACAGCAGGAAATAAACAAACAGCTTTAAACGTTTTCCCATGGATCTTATAAGCTTATATAAATAGAGGATTTGGTGTATCCATGCAGCTGCTTTGTAAAATATTAATATTGTGTTTTGCAGAATTTAATGCAGGTATAATTCTTGGGTTTCAAAACAGACATCTTCAATTTTCAGCAGAATTATTTACGAAATTTTAGGCATATGTATAAAGATGCATAGTTTGATTTCGAATCGTATTTCACCATTCTCACAATTATTAAATTTATGTGGTTTTGCACCTAAAACCTCTAAAATAGTAAAAAATAGCATAAAAATTTGACCGCAACCTTTTACACTATAGCGAGATGCTGAAATTAAATTGCTAAGAAATTGTAGCTGGAGTTAAAATAAAATTTACCCGGTATTATATTTATAAACCTGGCGCTGCCCGTTCTTTAACGTTTATCCCGCTATTTCCCGGAGCTAATGTATGCAAATTGCTCGACTAATATCGGGAATTCATTGCTAACCGTTAGCTGCCTCCGAGAACAATTAAAATCGCTAAGCGGACATCGGCCTTTCAAGTCCGATAGAAGCCCAATCAATTATTTTCACACGTGTTCGCTAAGAGGTTCCCGAGAGCAATTCAATGTTAGCTATACTACGGTTTTTACGTAAAAATATCAAATTTAATGTAATTTCCGCTCTTCAGCAAAAGGTCAAAAACCTAAAGCACAGACTTTTAAGTCATAGGAACGTATTATTTTCTTATGTGGCTTTGATTTTTTTTGTACAGATTTTCATTATATGTTACTTTTTTGCAATATCTATATAATGTAAGTTTTTTTCGAAATCCAGATTAAAAAGGGTTTTCTAGAAGTTTTAAAAAGTGTCTGATCCAAAAGAAACAAATAATAAAAAAATATTCGGGCGGAAATGTCCAGCAGTGTTTTATTAGTGTTTAAACACTGGATTGAGGACTCATTTATTGTATTGGGTGTGCTGTGCACTAAATAATCAGATGACATGATATGTACAAGCAAATTTTTTAGTCAGAAGAATTAAAACATGAAGTTCGCAGAATCTACACAAATTAATAAAAGAATTTAAGTTAAAATTTTGTTTTTTCTCCAAATTTTTTCAAACCAAAACATTTTGAAAACGAATTCAAATGTTTATCCAAAAACTAACTTCAAAAAAAATTTTTCATGAAATAAGAAAAAACATATAGAATTTTTATTCTAAGGTTCCCCTAATAATATGCTTTACTGTGTCAATTTTGGCTTTCCGTGTCAATAACAGGGCTATTTGCATACATTAACTTCAATTTAACCCTAAATGTTTAAGATCGAAACGTGAAACCGTATGATCGAGTATCAGTTCGAAGAATAATCTTCAAACTCGTGTTATCAGAACCCCAGTGGTGAAAACCTTACCGTTTAAACAAACTGCAATAGGACATTATGGTTTTTAATAAAAGTGCCCGTTTTCGATGATATATTTACCCCTGCAGTTTTGCAAATTTCAAATACAAATATCTGTATTTAGACAGCTAATTTAAAAACTAGGTATTAAAATACTTTCTTTTTTGAAATGAATGAATGGTTGAAATTTTACATGCCGTGGGTAGTAACAACAAGGACAGAGACTTGATAATGTTTACTTAAAAGAAAGCTCCAATTACATTCGAGAAACGCAAGGCTTAAACTTGATATAAAGTAGATTCAGAAAGCTCTTATATTCACAAATACAACAGAATTTCTTGAGAGGAAGTATTAGATTTCCGAAACCCGATTCGGACCAGTAACAGTGTCTATTTATAAAAAACTAATCTTAAAAAATATTTTTTTATTGTAGAAACAATAAAAACGAAATTGTTAAAATAATTATTTGCTTTTTTTTATTTCGACCCAGTTGTTCTAAATATTGGTGCATAACGTCTAAGTTTAGTGCTATTTTAATTGAAGCTAACTTTTTTATCCAAAAATACTTCTTCATCAATAATTCTTCATTGGTACTTTTTTAAAATTTAAATTGTATCAAAAATAATTATTGATACAAAAAGTAAACACATCGCAAAACGAGTATACGCATTTTATGATCGCAAACATATAATCCATTGAAGAAGAAAAAAATGCGTGGAAGTTAGGAAATTAAAAAAACAGGACAAAATATACATTGTTTACATTCTAAAAAAATAAACTTAATTTTTTTGTAAATTATCATTCTGATACTGTTGTAATAAAATAATCTACAAAATAAGGTTCCAACGCAAAAACATAAAATAAAATTTTTTGAAATATTTTAAAAACACACCATTAAATTAAAACCGTGATTATTTTATATTTTATTATTTTATATTAAAAAAACTCAAAAATTTATCACGATGAAACTTAATAAACAACCTTAACTATGGACTGTAAAGCTTAGTTTCCCTGAAGAATCCTACTAATCAATATAAACTTCAACTATTTAGCTTGTGCTTATTTTTCCCACCTTGCTCATCTCGTATAAATATTTCAAATCTGCATGCAGTCTTAGCCATCTTTTGTGATGAAATGAAGTGCTTTAGCAATCATTTAGGGTATATTAAATTTTTACATCTACCATTACTGAAATGAACTTTTTAGACAATATTCCAAATCATATGGGCCGTATTGAAAATGCGTTCCCAACTGATTGTAACAATTTAAGCTATGTGCATAGAATATAGTCGCCATTTTCACTCCAAGCATAAACCCGAAAAAATCTGTCTGAACTAATTGGGATCAAAGATTAAATTTAAAATTTATAAGTGCAACTGGAAGGTTTAAAACAAAATATTAGGGAAACACACTAGTGTGCCCAACCACTAATTCGGATTACACGCTTAAAGCTGTCAGTTAATAGCCATGTTAAGGCAAATATTAAAATAAAGTGTACGAAGAAAAAGAGATAATACCTCATTTACAAACTATAAAAAACTCCTACATAAAATTTTAACTTTTTATTCGCCAGAATTCTTTATTAATAAGTTAAAAATTATTGCAAAATTCTCTGAGACAATTATCAAAACATTTAACTACAGTAGTGGAAGGGATGTCAACGTTCTCTTGCAATCTTCATTTTAAAGGACGCGTTTATAAACCTTTTATTCGATAGAATTACCTCAACCTGAGCTAAGCGTTTTGTTAAGCTAAGCTAACCCCGTAAAAAACTTTTTCCCGTCTTTAGTAAGGAAAAAAAATTTTTCGCTCCCAGCAGTGCATTGATATGAAACTATGTATTTATCACATCGACCACCTTTTTACGCGAAGTAGTGTCGAAATTGTCGGTTTATTTTGTGGCAAATGAAAAGAGACATTTCTTTTCAAATTTTACTAAGAAATCCCTACTACACAGTTTTATGAGTTTTTCCATCATTGATAATCTTAGCTAACATAGCTAGCTAGCGCTACAATTGACACTATTACATCCGAATAGACTTTATAAGGAAATTTAGCGCCTTAGCAAAAGTTACTTTCTATTTTATTCGCGAATCTCCGCGTCAGGATGTTTAGCTTCGGCTTCAAGCGGAAACTATTTAAACCCAATATACACACCGACAGCCCTCTTAGGTTAAATCACTTTCGCAACGTTACCTTATGTCATTTATTTATATTTAATCGATTTTGATTGATGCATCACTTCTCGCAAATAATTTTTTATTTAAAAAAACACCTGTCAAGAATGAACTTTTTGTTGTTGCAAACTTTAAACATAAAAAAAATTTTAAAGATTTTTATCAGATGCGATTTTGTTTGTTTAGAAAAGCTTGTTTTATTTTCTTTTTGTAACATTTTTAAGTTTACCTAAACATGTCTAAACCTTAAATGAAGTTCTAAGCGTGTAATCCGAATTAAAGGTTAGTCGCAGAAGCATATTTCCTTAATATTATTCTCTTATAGCCTGTCAGTCAGTGAACCTTATTAAATTAAAAATTAATTTTTGAGCCCGATTGAGTTAGACGGTTTTTTTACATTTAACCTCAAGGCGCTAACAGGACAAGGGCTATTTTAAGCAAAAACTAATTGTTACAATCGATTTTGAATGTATTTCCAATTTGAGTCTGAAACATTATATCAGGAGCATAATATAAAAATTACTTAAAAGACTCTCTGCAATATTTGATGAGATGACTCTGAATCTATTTATGTTTGTGCGAAAATCGAGTAAGTCACACTTGACTTATTGTTTTGTTTCATTACAACTATATTCACGTAAAAAGTAACAATACTTTAAAAACGAGAAAAAATTATTGTAAGCGCAACTCATAGTTTTGTTTAATTTTCGCAAAAAATAAAATTGCAGGAAGCGTTGTTACAAATCAGGACTGGTAGTCACGTAAAATTTACATCTTGTATCGTGTGAAACACAAATCAATCGTATGTAATCTGATTTATTACGATTATGCCATGTGCTTACTTATTTTTTTTAAGCTCATACATAGTTATATGAATTTTGCTATTTTGAATATTTTGAATTTGAATTAGCCTGCAAGACAGATTATTTATAAATACATTTCTAGTAATGTTCTCTGGAGCTCTGAAACGGAGCTCCGTTTATCGGAACTCCGGAGCAACCCCTTTGAAGCTCCCGGGCTCTTCTACATTTTGTACAATTTTCATAAACAAATTAAAGAGTAATGCCATAAATTATTCGTTAGAGAATTTTTGAAAATTAAAGTTTTTTTTTTCCAAAACTTATTAAAAAAAAGTCATGAAAATGCAAGTAGAATAATTTAGAACTTATTTCAAGTTCAAATAAAATTTAAATTGCTCATTAATAGGATGGAGTTTCAGAAGGAGATCCGCTTTCAATGACCGGAGCTTCGGAGGAGCGTGATATTGGAGAGTAGGAACATCATGAACATTTATACACTTTTTTTTAACTTAATAAAACCAATCAATACAATACTATTTATTACCTTCTGTAACAAACAAATTTTTAAGTAAATTGGCTATTAGTCATAATTAGAAAATGTTTTTGTTTTACTTTGATATCACATGAGTTTTACTATTCCTTAACGCACACCAGAGTAGCTTTGTATATCGGTCCGCTGTGACATGGAAATGTACAAATGTGGAATGGATGAATATTAAATTAAGTATAATCGACATGAGTTAGCAAGTGTCAAGAATAAGCTAGTGTTGTAGCTGACATGGAAAAATTAATTACGTAAAAGATATGCTGAAATATTCACGGATGGGAATCACAATAAAAGTGTGGTTCGATAATAATTGGTATATGAAAAATTTTGAAATTTTGTAGGTGAATCAAAATAACTAATAAACGAAAAAATCTGCTATTGTATTGTTAACAAAAGTTTTAAAAACTTTTGATTCGTACTAACTGCTCAGTTGTTCCTAAGAATTTTAACGTAGATTTACAACTTTAGCTTTTTAGCGGAAACGATTTAAAGAAAACACATAGTAACAAAGACTTTTGTTTCTGTGCTAAAATCGAAAGTTGACTTTGGAAATATTGCTTTTTCACCAGCGACGTCTTTTTATCCGCATAACTATTTATTTGTGAATAGTCTTTCACAAAAACATTTGGGGCTCGATCTTGAAAAATTGGACTCGAAAACAAAATAATTTGTTAAAACGCATCAAACACAAAAATAGAATATATTGTATACAAATATGAACTATAGTATAATTTTTTTACTATTAAGTACCATTTTTCAGACTTCCGGCCATTAAAGACTACGGAATTCCGCCTTTTAAATGAGCAATTAATTTATTAAAAGTTTTTTAATTTTAAATAAATACTATGTAAATTAATTTAGTTGCATTTTTAGAAGTTTTTTGTGTGTTTTTAAGACTTAAAAGCCAAAATAATTGAAATACAGTATATAATAGTAATCCATAGTTATTTAAAAAATAGCATAAATATAGGACGACGTTTCGGAGCTCAAAGTAAGCTCTTGAAAATAGTTAGGAGATCGAGAAACATGACTAATTTACATCATTTAGCAATTTTAGAATAATTTGCTTTTATAATAACTAAAATCGCTTAAAAATTTATTCACTGGCACTCTGGTCCGGTTTAAGAAGATTTAAAATTAGATAGTTTTAACGAGTTTAAAAACTAGTGACTAAAGCTGAAATTATTAAGCTGAAATTAAAGCCGTGAACGCTCTCCGTCAAGAAAAAAATAAAGAATGAACGCGCAAGCCAGAAAAAAAAATAAAAAAGTTGCCCGTAGTAATGTGACTCATTGCTTTTGAATTGCGTCATATGTTTCCCTATACGAGATACTTTTTTAAAGAAGAAGTGGTTATTTAAACCTCACTAATTTTATCTTGATGGAAAAATTTTAAGTCAATTTAAACTTTTTTTTAATAAAAAAAACTAATTTCCTTAAAATAACATCATTTACAATTTTTTCAATTTATAGACGAAATCCTTTTTTTTTTCAATTTAAACTTGTATTTGGGCGATGTCTTCGAAATATTTTATCAAACTTTCATTATTTTAGATGCGCTTGGTTAAATGCATTACGGATGTTGTCTTCGTGTGTTTTTTCAACAATAACAAAAACTATTAAAAAAGGCTGGGTGAAAGTCATTTTCCGTCATTAAAAACCAAAATGTCAATACATTTTAGCCCAATAAAAAATACGTAAAATTTTAAACCTATATTACCACAACATATATTAAACCAATGTATTCGCCAAACAAATTGAGAATCTCATTATGATTACTAAATTTTAATTTCAACTTATTAGCTGTTTATGAAATCTGTCCTAGAATAATGAAATGAAAAGCTATAAAGAGGTAAGTAATTGGTTTTACTCACAAAAGCGTCTATTTTTACAAAAAATTGTCAGTATGTATCTTATTTCGTGAATTAACTATGGATATATGTGTATTTGACAGAAAATAAACCATTTATACACAGTAATTATTTAGTCAAGTTTTTTCTCCAAACTGGTTATCTTACGATCTTACAGTTCCGAAAATGAGCGGCACAAAAAATATCGTTTTTATTTTCAAATTATGATGATATACTATACCAAGAGCCGTAACAACAGTGACTCCGACTAAGGCACTTTCTGACGCCTGAACAATCAATAACAGATAAAGACAAGAAATCTGCGTGGAAGATCACACTGTATTTGATCGCGTCTCTCATAATAAAAAATATAACAAAAAAAAAACAAAACATATTTCTTCATAATATAAAACAAGTAAAAAAGTATTTTTTTATTGCTAAAAAATGGCTCACCTTGAAATACGAATTCCTTCGCTCTGATAGTGATAAGAAAGGCACAGATAACAAAAATGATAAGCTTATTCTTCCCCATTTTTCCACCGGAACAGGTGCTAGTTATCCCATGCCATACTCGGCTCTCTTATCACCGCGTCCTATCATCCGCGTAATATATCGCTGGCATTAGTCACACGCTCGTGTATGATAAGCAACGCGGTGATACGGCAGAAATAAAAAATAGAATCCAAGGTATTATATCGGCTCGTGTCCACGGCGACTCTACCGGATGGAATTCATTAAAGCTCCCGCAGAAGTCGTTGTCATAAGCGCTAATGTCAAATTAGATCCGATCTATATACGCTTTTGAAAATGAATTAGAAAAGCGAAAGAACAACATTAGCTTCGCCGCTTCCATCCGCCCCTTTTTAGCCCGGAGTTAGGCGGGGGAAAACAAGGCAAGGAGAAAGAGGAAGAAAGGCGGTGCCAATTGAAGAAATCCAAATTTGATTGTGAGTTTTTTTCGACCAGGTAATCATAAAATTAGTTCAATCAATTGAGTATTAGCCTGGAATATAAGTTTTGTAAATAAATCATTTAAAATTCAAAGTCGAAGAAAAAACAAAATTATAGAGTAATAATAAATATGTTTACTTGGTAATAAAACCGTCAGTTTAAATCAAACACACCAAAACAACCAATTTTAGAGGAATAAAATTGCATTTTAATCGCATATTTTTATGTTCTTTTCCGTTTATTAATAAAAATTTTAATAAGAACACGTTTTAATTTTATTATTGTGGCACTTTCATTTAAGAATAAACTAAGGGTCAACCACTGGGTAATTTTCGTGTAACAAACCAAAAAGTAGGGAGTGCAGATTCTTTAAGGACAGTATTTAAACTCTATATCCAGACTAATATAAAAGAAAGTGGGTTAAATATTTTAGTAAAATTTTGTTTAAACGCTTTAGTAAAATTAAAAATTTTCACGTTTTGGGTTTACTGATGTTGAAAAATTATTCAAAGAATTATTTTTTTATGAAGAAAAAATAATTATTACACAATTATTATAAAATTAATACTTAAAAAAACTGCCAAAATCAAACAGATAAATAAGTTGGCAAACGAGCTATAAAATGTTTTATTAGTAAAATACACAGTCATTAAAAGCGAAGCACTAAAATTGCAGTTTTGTTTGCACCAAAAGGCCCAAAAGACGCACGAAAAATATTAAACATTAAAAAAGCGAAAGTATGAAAAGCTTCTAATGCACCAGATTTTATTTTTTGTTTATATGGTTATTCTTTGATATAAAAACGATAAAACTAAAAAAACACAGAAAAACCCAGCCATTTTAATAGCATTTTTAGGGAAAAAAAATTATATTTTTCTCACACAATATTTTGTGTTTTGCCTGCAATCAAACTAACGTTTTAACGTTTTTGGTTTTTTTTTGTTATTGACGTTTTGAATTTATGTGCAACATTTTAAACGTTAATGGATTGCTTTAGAAATTAGGTAAATTTAAATAAAGTAAACAAGAATAACAAAAAAATTTAAAAAAAGCAAACAAAATATC
Source organism: Microlaimidae sp. YZB2_3 (assembly GCA_030248175.1). NCBI lineage: Eukaryota > Metazoa > Nematoda > Chromadorea > Desmodorida > Microlaimidae > Microlaimidae sp. YZB2_3. Next base: position 34,386 of record JASAMX010022790.1, read on the forward strand.
CATTTTCGATGTTTTCCTAGGCATTGTCGTTCGTCTTTGTTGTTTATAGAGCTGTACAAAAAATAATAAGCTTTTTCAAATCTATCGACCTATCAAGACCTTCCATATATATATATATATATATATATATATATATATATATATATATATATATATATATATATATATATATATATATATATATATATATATATATATATATATATATATATATATATATATATATATCTAAAATATCAGTTATAGTGCAAAACAGGTAGTGTTAAACTGCATAAATTTCTCAGATAGTTTTTAATTTGGGAATTTGTTCATGGTTGTAGTTATATTGTTTTTAAACTATATTTTGTGTTGGAAACTACAAAGCCGTGACATCTTCTTATATTCGAGCTTACTTTTATGACATTAAGAGGACGCTCATTTATAAATAGAAACAGCTATAGTTTAAAAATAAGCCAATCAAATAAGCATTAGTCGAGTAGTTTTCCCAATAGGATGAAATTTATACTATAAAATTATTATTATTAAAAAACGGTACAGTTCAATCGAAAATTTGAGTGTGAAAAAATGTTATTTTTTAAAAATATTTATGCGTTCAACAAAAGTATATTAAAAGTGTATTTATTTTGCATAAAGCAGGATACGCAAAACCGATGTTACTGAAAAATGCGCAACAAAGTACTCTGTATATAAATATTAACCAATATTAACATTATCATACTGTAGAGTGTCTCTCAGTCGGTACTCGTTCCAAGGACCTTCTAAAGCCAAACGCGCGTTCTGCCACTGGTACGGAGTACTTTAGAGCCGCAAGTAGGGAACTTGGAGCCATTGGAAAATTTTTGGACCTTTTTTTAGGCTTCGCTTAGGCTTAGGTATAGGTTTTATCGATTTTTATTTTCGGCTAGAAGTTCCCTCGACCCTAACCCTGCCACTGTGCCACAATCACTAACCGTTTTTATAAGGTTTATATTACTTATGTGTATCGAAAGCATTTTATCGTCGTTTGAATTGTACTGATTTATTATTAACAGAATAATTTAACGAGAAAAACGTGAGTAAGACATCTACAAAGTTAGGGTAGTTTTGAATTTTCGCTCTGCTGCTACCGTTTATCTACATATTGTTACTCAAAAGCACTATTACAAGTAAATAACATCGAAGAAATATTGCAGCACGCCACGGTGTTGCAAATGTCATATTATTAGGCTATTGTATAGTTAATCCAAATAACGGTTTAGTGCTTTTGAGTAACAATATGTAGATAAACGGTAGCAGCGGGAGAGCGAAAAATTAATAAGACTACCTAACTTTGTAAATGTACTGACGTTTCTTGGTTAAATTCATACATTTAATAATAAATCAGTACAATTCAAACGACAATTAAAATGCTTTGAATACACATAAGTAATATAAACCTTATAAAAACGGTTAGTATCTGGCACATGGCAGGTTTGGGGTGCGAGGGAACTTCTAGCCGAAAATAAAAATCGATAAAATGTATACCCTAAGCCTAAGCGAAGCCTAAAAAAAAGGTCAATTTTTTTTTTTTGCGGCTCTAAACTACCGTACCGTGGCAGAACGCACATTTGGTGTTAAAGGTACTGGAACGAGTACCAACTGGGCGCTACAGTATGATAATGTTAATATTGGTTAGATATATATACAGAGTACTTTTGTGCCGCATTTTTCAGTAAGCATTGCGTATATTATTTATGCAAAAATAAACTTTTAATATACTTTTTTATTGAACGCATAAACTTTAAAATGACATTTTCACTAAATTTCAATTAAACTGTACCGTTTTTTAATCATCATTGGTTTTTATATACTAAACTTCATCCTATTTGTCAAAAACTTGTCGACTAATGCTTATTTGATTGGCTTATTTTTAAACTATAGCTGTTTCTATAAATGAGCGTCTTAATGTCATAAAAGTAAGCTCGAAAATGTCACACTCAACACAAAATATAGTTTAAAAACAATATGACTTCAACCATGATTTCCAATTAAAACTATAAGAATTATGCATAACACTACTGTTTTAGCTATAACTAAATATAAATATATATATATATATATATATATATATATATATATATATATATATATATATATATATATATATATATATATATATATATATATGGAAGGTCTTGATAGGTCAATAAGATTTGAAAAAAGCTTATTATTTTGTGCAGCCTCTAAACAACAACAAACAAAACGACAAATCCTAAAACATCGAAAATGGATATTTTGCTTGCTTTTTTTAAATTTTTTGTTATTTTCTACTTTATTTAAATTTACCTAATTTCTAAAGCAATCCATTAACGTTTAAAATGTTGCACATAAATTCAAAACGTCAATAACAAAAAACCAAAATAGTTAAACATTCCTGATCCACAAAACTCAAAATATTGTGTGAGAAAAATATAATTTTTTTTTCCCTAAAAATGCTATTAAAATGGCTCGTTTTTTCTGTGTTTTTTTAGTTTTATCGTTTTTATATCGAAGAATAACCATAAACAAAAAAATTAAAATATAATACATAAAAGCTTCGTGCTTTCGCTTTTTTAATGTTTAATATTTTTCGTGTATTTGGTTTTTTGGTGCAAACAAAATTTTGCAATTTTAGTGCTTCACTTAATATATATTTACTAATAAAACATTTATAGCTCAATTTGCCGACTTATTATACTGTTTAGTTTTGGCAGTTTTTTTAAGTTATTAATTTTATTGATAAATTGTGATAACTATTATTTTTTTCATAAAATAATTATTTGAATAATTTCAACATCATAAACCCAATTAAGTTAAAAATTTTGATTTTACTAAACATTTTAAAATTTTACTAAAATATTAACCCACTTTCTTTTATAATTATAAAATATAGAGTTTAAATACTATTACCTTAAAGATCTGCACTCCTTACTTT
>JASAMX010022791.1:0-11119 GCA_030248175.1 Microlaimidae sp. YZB2_3
ATTGCTCTAGCCTCGAAATTTTGAAATCTAGAAGGGGTCAGGTGGGGTCCGGTGTCCAAAGCAAAACAGTTTTAGACCATAAGAACTTTAATAATTGTTCTTTTTTGTTCTTTTTATAGGATAATACTACATTTTATTGAATAAAAAGCCATATTCATGTATAAAAAGGGTGTAAAAGCATGAATATGTCATAAAAATTCACGTTTTTGGAAGAAAATTTAGTATAAAAAAGGTACCTAAAATTTTCCTGAGGGGGGAGGGGGGGGGTCAGATTTTAAAATCTAGAGGGGGGACAGGGGTAAAAAATTTGGAACTTTGGGGAGAGGCCCCCCTAGATTTTGCATTCTAGGGGAGAAAAGGTATATGACTTTTAGTGTTAGTATTAAGAGATTTTTGTTTTTTAAATAAGTATAGCTCTTTTCGCTAAACAAATTGCAATAAAACTTGATAAATGTATAAAATCAAGAAAATCATCAGGTTGAGCTTGACTTATTCAATAAAACATTTGTAGTTGAAATATGATTGTTTATATCCACTGTCATTTTTGCACGCCATGAGAGTTTTACATTTTATTTTTAATTAAAAACCCTAATTTTATCTGAAATTCATATGCTAGTTAAATCAAATGTTTTAGGTATGTGTTCTGGGTTTGCTTGGTGTTTTACAGTTTTAAATTTAAAATTTTCTCCTGAAGGTTGGGGGGTATTCAGCCCCTTCAAGTCGTCCTGAAAGAACCCATTGCTTCTCTTCTGCCCTTTGACCTCATTTGAAGGATCTATCCAATCCACCCATAGCCCCAATTTCTGCGGACTACGGTCATTCCCTTCTGTGCTTACAACATACAATTCTCCTAAAATCTATGCTATACGTAAGTATATTTTAAAAATTCGCCAGGCTCACAAATGCTGAATACCAATTGTTAATCACATATATTTAATTGTGAATACTCAGGCTCAAGCTCATAATGAATTTAATTGTGAGTACTAAGTAATGCTCAGCTCACAATTAAAATCTGGTGCTCAATGCATCCCTACTTTAAACATACCCGCAGAAAAATAAATGATTTTATTATGAAACATAAATTTTAAATAGCTTTGATTTAAATTAAACACTGGTTCACAGAAGAATTAATAAATTAATAAAAGATTAGAGTGCCAGCGTTTTTTTAACTGCGTAGTTTATAGCCGTTATGTACCCAGCGGTATCAGTTATAGGTGGGCAACCTTCCGGTTTTTTTTTGGAATGGGGTTTATCCCCGAAATTTGTCATATTACATGTCATTTTATACCCAACCACCAAAAGTTTTTTGGAGTGCACCCCAAATATCCCATTTTTTAGTGTTTTTAGTAAGGGGAGGGTAGGGTAGTGTAGGGTACCCATACCCCCAAATTTATGAGGGGGCAGTGGCGTGCCAAGGATTTCATTTCGGGAGGCGGTCTGGGGTATATAATAAACCCTGAGGGGGGGTCTGGGTGGCGAGAGCCCCCCGGCGGGGTCAAAGGGGAGAGCCCCTTGTCAGGGGTGCCGGGGGCAGAATGCCCCCCGGGGAGAAATTTTTTAATTTAAGGGGCTAAAATACACTAGAAATTTTAATTCCAGATGATAATTAAAACAAAATTTAAGTTTTTTTATTACTATTCATTTAAAACATGTGTTTAAAACGTTATTAAAAGGTTAATAGTGTTTATAGTAGTTTTATTTAAGATGTATGCCTTAGCTATTGAGCACCAGATTTTAATTGTGAGCTGAGCATTACTAGTACTCACAATTAAATTCATTATGAGCTTGAGCCTGAGTATTCACAATTAAATATATGTAAGTACCAATTGGTATTCAGCATTTGTTAGCCTGGCCAATTTTCAAAATTTACTTACGTATAGCATTGATTTTAAAAAGGAGAATTGTATGTTGTAAGCACAGAAGGGAATGATTGTAGTCCGCAGAAATGGGGGCTATGGGTGGATTGGATAGAGCCCTCAAATGAGGTCAAAGGGCAGAATAGCAGCAATGGGTCCTTTCAGGACGACTTGAAGGGGCTGAATACCCCCCAACCTTCAGGAGAAAATTTTAAATTTAAAACTGTAAAACACCAAGACAACCCAGAACACATACCGCAAAACACTTGATTTAACTAGCATATGAATTTCAGATAAAATTAGGGTTTTTAATTAAAAAATAAATGTAAAGCCTCATGGCGTGCAAAAATGACAGTGGATATAAACAATCATATTTCAACTACAAATGTTTTATTGAATAAGTCAAACTTCAACCTGATGTTTTTCTTGATTTTATACATTTATCAAGTTTTATTGCAATTTTTTAGCGAAAAGAGCTATACTTATTTAAAAAACAAAAATCTCTTAATACTAACACTAAAAGTCATATACCTTTCTCCCCTAGACGAAAATCTAGGGGGGCCCCTCCCCCCAAATTTCCGAATTTTTTACCCCTGACCCCCCTCTAGATTTTAAAATCTGACCCCCCCCCCCCCCCCCCCCGGAAAATTTTAGGTACCTTTTTTATACTAAATTTTCTTCCAAAAACGTGAATTTTTATGACATATTCATGCTTTTACACCCTTTTTATACATGAATATGGCTTTTTATTCAATAAAATGTAGTATTATCCTATAAAAAGAACAAAAAAGAACAATTATTAAAGTTCTTATGGTCTAAAACTGTTTTGCTTTGGACACCGGACCCCACCTGACCCCCTTCTAGATTTCAAAATTTCGCACCCTGGGTCGAACCCTCCCCCCTAAAAAGCTAGGGAGGGTCTAGACCCCCCCCCCCCCCCTGCGACCCCCCTCCTAGAATTCAAAATTTAATTTACCCCAGGTAACCACACCCCCTAACTTCCCCAACTGTGCTCACCTATGATTCCCCTGGACCCCAGACCTGTGCACTGCCCTTCCCCCCGGTTTAAAACGGGGGGCAATTCCAAAATGGGGAGGCACGGGGGGCAATTTTTTGAAACGGGGGGGGCAATAAAACGGGGGGGGGGCAAGCAGGGGGAAAAAAAAAGAGAAAAAAAGGATAAAAAAAGAGAAAAAAAGAAGGGAAAAGGCTAAAAACTGCAAAAAATTCGCGATGATGGCGTCATCATAGGTCAAAAATGGCGTCATATTTTTAGGGTACTTTTTCATTTTTTGGCGGGGGGGGGGGGGCAATAAAACGGGGGGCAAATCCTCCAATAAAACGGGGGGGGCATTTACAGACCGTGCACAGGTCTGGACCCCCCTAAAAAATTTTGGCCTTCCACCCTGGGGTGGACCCGGGGATGACTTTTAACTGCCTCCAAACTTTAAGTTTGAGCTCAAAATGAATGTTTTAAGCAATAAAAAGTTCAAAAATGGAATAAAAAGGGCTTTTTGACCTAAAATTAGCGTTTTTTACCTATTTTTCCTTCAAAATCGAAAAACGATATGGGTAAAATGCACTCCAGAAAAAAACGATATGGGTATTTTGCGGTTTCTCGGATTTTAACCATAGGTGAGAAAGGACGGGCAGGGTGGGGTCCACCCCTACCCTAGCCTCGAAATTTTGAGACTCCCCCCTAGACAAAATTCTAGGGGGGCCCACCCCCTTCCCCCAAATTTCCGAATTTTTTACCCCTGACCTCCCTCTAGATTTTGAAATCTGACCCCCCCCCCCTCCCCCATCGGGAAAATTTTAAGTACCTTTTTTATACTAATTTTTTTTCCAAAAACGTGAATTTTCATCACATATTCATGCTTTTACACTATTTTGATACATGAATATGGCTTTTTATTCAATAAAATGTAGTATTATCCTATAAAAAGAACAATTAGTAAAGTTATTATGGTTTAAAACTGTTTTGCTTAGGACACCGGACCCCACCTGACCCCCCTCTAGATTTCAAAATATCGCACCCTGGGTCGACCCCCCTAAAAAGCTAGGGGGGGTCCGGAACCCCCTGGGACCCCCCTCCTAGAATTCAAAATTCGATTTTTCCCGGGTAACCATCCCCCCTAGCTTCCCCGACCGTGCTCACTTATGATTTTAACCCCCCCTAATTTGGGGTTTAACCCCCCCACTACGGACCAACTTGCCCATGTATGGTGGGGTCCACCCCCCCTAGCTTCAAAACTTTGGGCCCCCCAGAAAAAAATCCAGGGCACCCCTCCCCCCAAATTTTCGAATTTTTTACCCCTGACCCCCCTCTGGATTTTGAAATCTGACCCCCCTCCCCTCGAGAAAATTTTAATTACTTTTTTTATACTAAATTTTCTTCCAAAAACGTAATTTTTTAACACAAATTCATGTTTTTACACCCTTTTTATACCTGAAAATTGCTTTTTATTCAATAAAATGTAGTATTATCCTATAAAAAAACCTATTATTAAACCTTTAATGGTTTAAAGGTATTTTGCTTTGAAAATTGGACCCCACCTGACCCCGTCCCCCTAGGTTTTAAAATCTTCCACCCGCGGGTCGACCGCCCCCTAGAAAGCTAAGGGGGGTTCGACCACCCTAGGAACCCCTCCTAGATTTTGAAATGTCATTTGCCCGGAGTAAATACCCCCCCCCTAGATTTTTGACCGTGTTCATCTATGCTCATAAGTCATAAGCTAAAAAATTTATTATGATATAACCCACAAAAGCGGCTAACCTAAAGCGGCTTCATGAATTTTCCGCCATCCTAATTTAAATTTCTAAACATGTTAAATAAAATAAATAACTATAATTTTTTGAAATTTTATTTAATTAAAGAAATTTGTTTATAGATGAAACTCATAAAAACGGCTTGCTTACCCTAGGCGCTTCTCGCTTGGCGGCCGTATGGCGTAGAACGGGGATTTGTTTTTGTTTAATGATGAATTTTTAATTAATAAATTTATTTTTTTAATTTAATTATTTATATTTAATTTAATTTCGAAATTTAAATTTAATAAATTAAAATTACATTAAATTTATATAGGGTACATCGAAATTAGAAATTTTAAATAATTTAAATAGAATTTAAATATAATAAACATAAATTTAATTTTTTTGAAATTAAATTCTGTAAATTTAATTTAATTAAAGAAATCCGTTTAATGATAAAACTCATAAAAACGGCTTACTTAAGACCGTTCTTGTTCGGCGGCTATTATTGCGGACACGGGAATTCATTTATTAAAAATGATAAAATTTAATTTAATTTGTTTTAATTGTGATTTTAGTTTAATTTAAATTCAAAATTTCTCGTTACACTGCGGTCATTGCATCAACTGGATTATGTTTAATAATGAAATTTAATTTCATTTCATTTCTCTAATTTATATAATATAAGTTTAATTTAATTTCAAAATTTAAATTAATTTTAAATTAATTAAATCTTACCAAAGGCGGATTCACTTTCAGCGGCTGTCATTGCATTGCATTCACTAGAATTTGTTTAATGATGAAATTTAATTTAATTTTATTTTTTTAAATTTAATTATTAAAAAAATTAATTTTCAAATTTAAAATAATTAATTAAAGCTTACCCAAGGCAGCCTCTCTTTCAGCGGCCGTCATTGCATCCACTGGAATTTGTTTAATGATGAAATTCCTTCCGTCTTCTATCCGGTGGCAGAGGTAGACGCAACCGTGCGCCCCCCTACCAACGACTTTCACCTTTTCGAAATTCCGCATTCCAACCATGCTTTTTAAAATTTCCGCGTCCTGGACAAAGCCGAAATTGTGCATCTTTTTCTTCCAATTTTTTTAAATAGGGTTTAATACTTTTTCAAACCGTTCTAAAAAACAAATTTTGGTTTCTTTTTGAAAACTAAATGTTATTTTAGTAACAAACGAAAAAAAACAAGTTAATAAATAATCATATTTTTTTAAGTGAATTGTTTTTCTGATGTATGGCTTAAAACAAACGCGGAGAACACGGTGCAACTAAAGGCTTAAACGAAAGCTTAAACCTTGACTTCACTTGTGCAATGCCTTCCACCATATAGGGTTTATCAAGGAAGAGAATTTTCCATATGAGAAAAGAATGGAGTGAAAAGTTTTTTTTCTTCAAAAGGTTTAAGAAAAGCTGAAAAAAAGGCAAAACAGGGCATGCATGGCCGTAGCCATGATTTCAATTGAAAAAAACCCAAAAAAGTAAAAAAACAAAAAATATTGTTGTTTTTTTAATTATTTAAGTTTAAAGGATCTTATACCAATTCTTTTAAAAATACGTTATTGCCATAGCAGTGGTCCTTGAAACAGTGGATGCTGTAAAACGGACTCCCAAACATGGACACTGCAGCATCCACTCTTTCAAGGAGTACCACTTTTAAATGGATGCTGTAGCATCCATTCAACCAAACGAATGCTGTAGCACCCATTCAACCAAACAGATGCTGTAGCATCCATTCAACCGTACAAATGCTGTAGCATCCATTCAACCAAACAGATGCTGTAGCATCCATTTAACCCAATAAATCTTGTACAATTATTTATTACAGGTGGTTATAATTGAATGGATGCTGCAGCGTCCATTTGATGATACTGAGAGCGCTTAAAAGAGTGGATGCTGCAGCATCCACTATTACAAAGACCACTGCTTTAGCAACTTTTAGTACTAAGCCTATTTTTTTAAAAATGGTATAACATTCTTTAAAACTTTGAAACAAAATAATTGCAAAAAAATCATTCGTTTTTTTCACTTGTTATTTTATTCCTTTAAAAAATTTTACACAGTTTTACAGGATTTTTTAGGTTAAATGGATGCTACAGCATTTATTTGGTTGAATGGATGCTATGCTATAGCATTCATTTTGCATTTACCTTTACCTTTGTCAGTTTATTTATTTATTGTATCACGTTTTTTAATATATTTTTTTCAATCTATTTATTTTATTTTAAATTTAGCACTAAAAAAATGTATGGTAAAAGTGCAGTATAATACACCCACAACGTTCACTAACATTTTGCACAAAAATATATGTTTTCCCCATATCGTTTTCTAATAATTTCAGCAATAGATTAGCAATGGGGAAATCGACAATGGGATGGAAATGCAATGGGAAAAATTTTTAAATAAGGCTCTTCGCGCAGACAACAGTCAGTCATATACAGTTGATAAATTGTCTTTATGTATTGTTTTACCTTATGCAGGTTTATGTTCCCTACGTGTTAGCGCTAAATTAAGAAAGTTGTTTTATCGTTTTTTACCTCAGGTTAGTCTTAAGGTTGTGTTTTTAAATTTGCGCCAAGTTTCAAGCTACTTTCCTTTTAAGGACAAAATACCTTTTGAGCTGAAATCCAATATTGTCTAATAATATCAGTGTAGCCAAAAATATATAATATACCGAAAAATGTGCAACTCCTATATAAAAAAGTACAGAAAAGGGGCCCTAAGACCTCCCCATTAAATACACTCTCCCAGCCCTACGGCGGGAAAGAGGAGGCAAAAAGTCATCCTGTCTCCCCCCCGGTATCTCCCGCCCGCCCCGCCGCCCCACCCCGCACCGCAGACCGGGCCGCCTAGACTGAGAATTAGACAAAATGCCATCCTCCTTTCCTTTACCGAAAAAGCCCTCCAGGGGAGGCCAAAAGAGCCACCCCCCTCTTCCCGTGTAGCGGCTGCAATGCTGCTTATATTGGTGAGTCTACTCGCCAGAGGTACCCAGATTTCAGAGCACATAGGTATTTCATGCTTGACAAATCAATCAGTTTTATCTGAGCCATCCGCAATACATGATCATGTTTTATTTTGCAAGGACCTAACTGTTGAGCCGAGTTTTAATGATTTTCATGTTTTAGCATCTGATTCTAACGAGTTCCGACTTAAAATTAAAGAAAGTCTCTGTATTAAGAAAAATAAGCCTGTTTTAAATAAAAATATTGCCAGTATTGAGCTTTTCTGTTTTTAATAGTTTCTTTATATTCCTTGTTCTCAGTGCTTCCTTTTTTTGTCTTTTGCCCATATGTGTTTTATCAGCATGTTTTATTAGTAGTGTAACTCTTCCTTATTATATTATATTTACTGACATTATTAATCTTTTGTAATTTTATAGTTTAGAAATGTATTGTATAACTGATGATGGATCCAGCTGAATCCGAAACGTCTTATCTTTATGTACTCAATAAACGTTTTATCCTTACTTTTTATCGCAATAATAAAGTTTCAATTTACCCATGGCAAATCTATTGCTGAAATTATTAGAAAACGATATGGGGAACACGTTTTACGCTTGCAAAGGAATGCAGAAAAATTTGATTGTAAAATATATGTTAGTGATGGTGCCGTATCTGAATATTACCATGATAATTGGCACTTGATTGCCGTTCTTGACATATTAAAGGGGGAGTTTAAAGACTATGGGTACAACAGCAGGTTGAGTGTACTTAATCTAGAAACTGGAAAAATGTAGAGAAAAAGCAGATATGATTGAAACATTTAAGATAATAAATAGACTGGTAAATATAGACTTTAATAAATACTTCCATCTGAATACAAATCACACAAGGGGTCATTCCAAAAAGTTAAAGATAGAACACTGTAGAATTAATTGTAGAAAACACAGTTTTTTTAATAGAGTCCCAAAAAAATGGAACTCACTGAGTGAAAAACAAGTCAATGCCAAACATTGCATCTTTTTAAAAAATCTTTGCTTGAGATAACCAGATATGACTAAAAGAAGAGCTTTATATCTAAAGCCTTAGCCTTTAGTCATTTTTTTCTAGTAAGGCAGCCAGATTTTCTCTGTGATAATATACAAAATGTTTCTTCTTTTTGTTTTAACCATGTAGTGTACAACTGGGTTGCACATTATGTACTTACTATTAACTATGTATAATTTGTCATTTGTACTTTGCTGGAAAATAAATCTTAAATACTAAATCCCCCATACAAAACTGCGATTTTTACCAATTTTTGACCATGGTTTTAGAAGGAAGTTTTGGTAAAAGTGCAGTATAACACCTCCACAACGTTCACTAAAATTTTGCACAAAAATGTATGTTATTGATGGTGAGGCATCTGAATATCACCATGATAGTTGGCGCTTGCTAGCCGTTCTTAGGATATTAAAGGGGGAGTTCAAAATCCCCCATATAAAATTGCGATTTAAATCCCCCATACAAAATTGCAATTTTTACCAATTTTTGACCATGGTTTAGAAGGAATTTTTTCTTAAATATAGACTTTTAAGATCACACGTCCGCAGTTTTTTGTTTTAATTTAAAGTTTATTGCAAACCCATGGACATCCCAGTAGGGTAGTGCATTTAATTTCGGCACTTTTTGTTTTTCCGATGTAACTTTTTACTGTATAGCCCGATTTTCATGTTTGATAGCTCAATTTGAAGCTTTAACGATACTGCGTTGCGTCACAAAAGTTTCACTGTACGAAAGTATTTTTTTTACTTAATTAAAAAAGTTTTTTAAAAAATGGAAAATTGCCAAAATTAAATATGTGCATTTAATTTCGGCACTTTACAAACAATCGATTGTTTCTCAATCAAAACATCATCATTTTCAAAAATTTAAAAGCCTATCATTATCTTCAGACAGTTTTCTTTAATTTAAGCTTCTACTTGTTGTTCAACGTGTAACTGGCAAAAAGTTACAGCTAAAATGCCAAATGGTATCAAAATGAGTAAAATTTGGGAAAAAAGTGCATTTAATTTCGGCACTTTTTAAAAAGACCCTTTTAATCGAGTTTAATTGCAGTGCTATGACCCCTACACATTTCAACGTTGTCTTTTAACTATTTACAACTACGATTTAACACCCAACCACTTAATTCAACCCGTTTTTACCTACACATATGAGTGCCGAAATTACACTATTTTATTTTATAACGATTGCTCACCACAGACGCAACGTAGAACCACGGGGAGTAAAAATTCGGAAAATAGACTAAATTTTACAGGGACAATTTAATTTTTAAACCAATTTATTGCGTAATCTTGAAATGCCCATGTTCTAAGAACGAGTAACAAATTTATTTTTTATAAATCACATAATTTAATAATCACATAATAACATAATCTTGAATCTTGAATCTTAATTTCAAATGAAAATATCATAACATAACAACCGCGGTGATGTTGGCACCCACCGACAGCCCCCACCGAGAGCCAGCCCCCACCGTAAAATTTTTATGTATGCGATTTTTGAAGGCTAATTTTACTCACAGACATAATTTTTATCGGTTTTAAAGATTTTTAGATTATATTTCTTTAATTTTGAAAAAAATTTAGGGTTTAATAACGATATAAAACCATGTTTTTCAGTGGGTGCTGGAGCTTGTCCACTTTTTAGTAGTCCCTATTTCCAGCCCCCACCGAGAGCCAGCCCCCACCGAGAAGTTTAGAAGAAGAAGAAGAAGAATATTTTTATTTATTTATTTAGCCCCCACCGGAAAATTTCAAAATTTAAAACTTATGTTAAGTTTTAACAATAATTTTATTCAAAAATTAAATTTTTAAGCCTTTTTTAAAACTTTCTAATTGTTTTTAACTAAATTTTGGAGTTTAATTCGGATTTATATCCAGCCCCCACCGAAGAATTTTAATTTTTAATTTATATATGTAAAAAAAATCACGATTTTTGATATTTTACACCTAAAAACACGATTTAAATAATTTAAAGCTTGGGATTATTAAGACAATAAACAGCATAAGCTTAATATAATTTAAAAAATTGCGAAATACTTCAATAAAATTTTTCCGGTGAGTGCTGCAATACATTCCAAGCTTATTGTAGTCCTTGCTAGAAGAAGCTAAAAGGTATCGGGCAAAGTCCCAACTGAGGAAAGTCCCAACGTGGAAAGTCCCAACCAATCGATGAATCTCCCAACAGTTCAAATATTAGAAATACGTTTACAAAACCGGTGTTAAACACGATAATTTTAAACAACCGAAAATAAATAAATGCATTAAATGAATGATAAATGGAATTATGCAATTTTGTAAACGTACTTTCAAAAATCCAAGTTTCCACCCAATGAGATTTTTTTTTTAATTTTTGGGGTTTGCTTAGGCTTAAGAAAAAAATAAAGTTTTTACTCTTCAGTTTAAAAAGCATTATTAAATACAAATTTACCATAATACAATTTTGCTTGATTTTTAGGTTTTGCTTAGGCTTAGGTACTCAGTTTTTTAATCAATACAGGAACTGAACAATAA
>JASAMX010022792.1:0-11468 GCA_030248175.1 Microlaimidae sp. YZB2_3
GTTTACAGTAAGTTCACGTATTGCTATTGTGGGAACATATAACGTGCGACATAGAACTTACAAAATCCAGAGAAGAATAAAAATATATTTTTATGCCTCGCTTGCCTGGGATCCCTCTTAAATACTCCACTTGTAGCAGCCCACGTATCTCCCGGGACTTGGCCAACGTTTTACATAGTTGCCAAGTGTTCCGGGAACACGGCCGAGGCGGGTGGGTTAATGAAAACCCCCAAAACTATTTTTTCCAGACTTATAAAAAACCTAAATTTTTATAAATGTTATAAATGAATTTAAAATTAATTGTGAGCTTGAGGTTGAGTACTCCCAATTAAATATATGTGAGTACCAATTGGTAGTGAGCATTTGTGAGCCTGGCCAGTTTTCAAATCATTCTTACGTATAGAATGGATTTTAGGAGATTCAAATGGCGGAAGCACAGAGGTGATTGATCGTGGTCCCCAGAAAAATGGGGACTATGAGTGGATAGAGCCCCTAACTAAGGTCAAGAGGCAGAACAGAAGCAATGGGTTTTAAACAATCCGAGGGGCTGAATACTCTCCAGGGAAAAATTTTTAATTTAAAACGATAAAACGCCGAAACAAACCCATACAACACTGCAAAACACGTGATTTTCGGCTAACTCGGTTTTAATTCACTATTTATTTTTACTCCACTCCTTTAAGTTTAAGCCTCCGCGTTCTTAAGCCTAAGCAAAGCCTAAAAAAAACAATCTAAACTTTAACAATGGTTGCATAAAAAAAAGTTTCGGTTATTTTTTAGCTATTAGGCTTAGTAACGCGTAGGCTTAAACTAAAAAAGGAGTGGAGTAAAATCATGAGATAAAACCGAATTAGTCTGATTTTACTACCATATGAATTTGTGATAAAGTTAAGGTTTTTAATTAAAAAATAATTAAGGCCCCTTGAGGCATGTTATAAAATCAACAATAGTTAAACAATTATTATTTACAGCAATAAATTCGGAAAACGCGTTATTAGATAATCATTACTGCGATACATTTGGTGTTACATTATCATATTTAAAAAACAAATGATGATTTTTAACAGATTTTAAGAAATTCTTAAAGCAATAAGTATTTTGGATACAATGACAACGCTTTGTTAAAACATTGATTTTCATTAAAAATTGGACTTACTTCAAAACTCGGTGCTTTTAAAATTTTTCAATATTTTATTTCATGAATAATTTTTATTATTTTTAAACTCCAAATTAATAAGTTATATATATTCTTTTTATCATATTTATAAAAAATTACGAAATCTTTGGGAAAGCAATCATACAAAAATGGCGCGTTTTTTGTAAAATTCTGCGCTAAGTAAAATAAAGAAATAAATTCTACGCTGCAGTGCAGGATTTTTTGCTACTGTTATGGAAAGAAGCTTCTATGTGAATTTGACGTCAAATTTTCTTCGTTACAGCGCAAAATTTTCCGTAAAAATTGAATTCTGCTTTAATAAAATAGCTGTCTTTATTAAAATTTTGATACTGAAGATTTAGAGAGTAATCATTCAATAATATAATTGTTTAACTATTGTCATTTTTACACGTCAAGGGGCCTTAAATTTATTTTTTAATTAAAAACCTTAACTTTATCACAAATTCATATGGTAGTAAAATCAGGCTAATTCGGTTTTACTCCACTATTTTTACTCCACTCCTTTTTTTTAGTTTAAGCCTACGCGTTACTAAGCCTAAACAGGGCCTAAAAAACAACCCAAACTTTCTCCGCGCAACTATTTGTTAAAGTTTAGATTGTTTTTTAGGCTTTGCTTAGGCTTAGGAACGCGTAGGCTTAAACTTAAAGGAGTGGAGTAAAAATAGTGAATTAAAACCGAGTTAGCCGAAAATCACGTGTTTTGCAGTGTTGTATGGGTTTGTTTTGGCGTTTTATCGTTTTAAATTAAAAATTTTTCCCTGGAGAGTATTCAGCCCCTCGCAAATCGTCCTGAAAAGACCCATTGCTTCTGTTCTGCCTCTTGACCTTAGTTAGGGGCTCTATCCACTTATAGTCCCCATTTCTGGGGACTACGATCAATCACCTCTGTGCTTCCACCATTTGAATCTCCTAAAATCCATTCTATACGTAAGAATGATTTGAAAACTGGCCAGGCTCACAAATGCTCAATACCAATTGGTACTCACATATATTTAATTGGGAGTACTCAAGCTCAAGCTCACAATTAATTTTAAATTCATTTATAACATTTATAAAAATTTAGGTTTTTTATAAGTCTGGAAAAAATAGTTTTGGGGTTTTCATTAACCCACTCGTCTTGCCGTGTTCCCGGACACTTGGCAACTATGTAAAACTATTGCCAAGTCCCGGGAATACGTGGGCCGACAAGTGGAGTATTTAAGAGGGGATCCGAGCAAGCGAGGCATAAAATTATATTTTTATCTTCTTGATTCTGGAAAATTATATTTTAAGAAAGTTATTTGGCAAGTCAGAAAATCAAGCCTCTGCTTGGAACTAGTCCCTAACCCAACTAGTTCTTCCAAGCCAGTTGAAATCCAAAGCGGTTATCCAGACCAGCCCAGGGTTTGCGGCAGAGACTGTGGCCTCATCGGGCCTATTGTGGGAACATATAACGTGCGACATAAAATTTTCCACTTGAATTCCACACTACGACTTCAGCGCCAGGGCCTTGTAGTGCTCCCTCGCATGTTATTATAAAACACACACACGACAGATAGGCAGGAACATTACAGTTGGAGACAACCAGAGTGACACCACGTCATTCTCTTAAATAGCCGGATCGACAACGGCTCCGGATCCAGACTCCTGTAGCCAATAGGAAACCCAATCTGCCGATCGATTGCTAGCTTTCTCAACCACAAGTGCGCACGGTCATCGATAAAGTTTTTTTCAGTCCAGAAAAGAATTCCTTCCTAGATAACCAGGGCTTTCAAGCGGCTAGGAGGAGATCAGATCCACGAAAAATTCAAGAAACCTGAGGATATCCTTCCCTTTTGGAAGAAGGGGCTAGAGCAGCGCCTGGAAGGAGACAAGACAAGTCAGTCTCCTAGATAACCAGGGCTACAAGCGGTTAAGAGAAGAACGTTTACATTTGATTCCAGGGCCTCCTAGATAACCACGCTATCAAGCGGCTAGGGGAAGAACCAAAAATTTGATTTCAGTAGCTTTTAGAACACCAGGGCTCGCGACAAGAAGGGCTAAGAGAATTTGAATTAAGAACTGAATATTGTTCAGATAGCCTTCCCAACGTCGCCTTCAGATCATACAGGGACAGATCGCCTTCTGAATCGTTACTTTTTTTTAAAACGACCAGGAGGTATATAGTCCATGACGATTTGAAAAACTCCCAGTCAGTGGATGAACCTGAGAAACCGACAAATTGAGCCAAATCCTAATTCAGCAGTAGATAGAAGATTTGCCTATTTTCAGGAAATTCGTGAAAGAAATCAAGCAGCAGCTGGTACTTTACGCCAACTTAGGACTACACCATCTCAACTGACAACCTGTTCTTCGCCTGACAGTAGCAGACAGTCAAGCAGTGCGGATTCAAGAGTTAACAGGATTTTGTATTTTGACAGGCCTGACAGCAGACAAATGTCTTCTGGAGCATTAAGCGTCAATAACGCGCCCATGCAAGCTGTCGCAACGCTTCTTGCGAGAGAGCCAATTGTGCGCATCATTTACCAAGCCTGGGGACGATCGAATATCTACAGAGGACGTCCAGCGGAGAGCTTTCCTAGCTTTCTAAAGGATTTTGATAAGTGGGCTGATAATCAAAAACTGGAGGAAGCGGACAGAGCGTTAATGTTACCTACATTTCTACATGATGCCGTCGACACAGCCTATCATCTTCTTCAAGCCCAGCAGTAGTTTGAATCCTATGCTGAACTGTGCGCTCTTTTGATGGAGGAATTCCAGTCCAGAAACGCAGAGCCTTAAGTCCGCAGAATTCCGCAATGCGAGAATGACAAACAGTTGAAGAGTACACCGATCACTTACAACGTCTTATCAGCTATGCTTTTCCAACCTAGGATCAGGGGATTTTGAACCAGATGTTATGTGACCAATTCTTAGATAACATCAAGATTCACCTGATCAAGCACTTGCTAACTGTGGGAACGTCAAATTTTGGAGAGTTGGTCAGAACTGCCAAAAAATTGGAACTGCGCCTCACTATGATAACCCCACCGACACCTATCTCACCTACTGTTCCGTCAGTAACCGCGACGCCTACAGTAGCCTAGTAGCCTACATACCGCCGATCCAGGAAGCTGCGTTGAAATTCATGGCTTCAAATCTTCAGGATTTACAGATCGCGGTGGAGCGTCTGGATTTGTCTCAACAAAAAAGAAACAGTGTCCTCAGGAAATTTTTGTACAGATGGTTTTAATAACTATTGCGGCCCAAATTCCTTTCCAGCGGCAAATCAAGATAGAAGAGCCTTTTTGCAAACGTCCAGTAGATGATCAATGTGCTTTACCTGCAGAAGAGTGGGGCATTTCCAATATCAATGTCGGGATGCAATGCAAGAACCGCCCAGAGGACATCGGCAGTACAGGAGAGAACCTCAACCTTCTATTGGTTACAGAGCGCCAGCAAGGTCAACATCGCCTTCGCCATATAGGGAATCTAGTAATCAGTCCAGAGGATCAGAAAATTTGTCAATGGAATGTTACCACAATCGCAACCACAATGGTAACCAAACAGTTCATTTCCAGAGTCCAGTTAGAGTCTGTCGCCTAGCAACACCAACAAAAACAGTCTCAATGGCATATCGGGAAGGAGCGATTCAGTCTCAACTACAAATCCTGCAAGAAAAACTAGGTCGATTGCAACAGCAGACAAAATCTAACTTTCAGGCGCCGTTCATAGGAGTTCTGTCACCAACAAGTGGAGATGAAAGTAACCAACCGTCAAAAGAATTTATTGTCTCTGCAAGGACTGATCATGCGACAGAAACAGAAGTAGAAAATCAAAAAACGGGTGGTGGTATTAGAACTAGCGTTGCAACTCTAAGCATTATCCAACTCCGTTCAATTATCAGTCATCACAACATTTAAGCATGCTTTTAGAGCACAATGTCGAACTTTACAACAAATCTACGCAATCTTAAAAGCTTAAATTTATGCAAACCCAACCAAAGCGGTCTAGTATGAAGACTAGTAAATAAGACGGATGTAATTGTGACGATAGGTGCCAATCTTATTGAGATTTATCCATGTTTGGAAATACCTAGTCAAGATGTAAAACATAAAGCTATGAATACCACATGTACAACTTACATACCTATTGTGTTTATTTTACACATTATTACCCATCATGCATACCTAGATTCAATAACAAGCACAATTCAAAAGAAAAGTTTACCAGCAGACTGCATAAAGTTTTCATCTAATCCATGTGGTACATGTAGACATGGGGGTAAAACTATGTTATATTCATCTGAAACTGAAATATTATCGCCTATAGAAAGGGGAGTGGCAAAATTATTATTGTATACAGCCAAGAATGCATAAGAGTAGAGAATGTCCGACTGTGTGTTAAACAGTTGTTTAAATCATAGGTAGATTATTCCACGGTGTAAATTTTTTATCATGTAAAAAAATCCACAACGCGTTGTGGAATAATCTACAATTTGTTGAATAATCTACGTGACAATTTTTCTACGTATACTGTAGATTATTCTACATGAGAACCGCAATTCTTGCAAACAAAAAAACTGCACACGTATAACTCTGTGATGATGTTTTTTTTTCACGTGACGTTGTCAAATATTCACCGCTTTTGTTGAATCCAACGTATAAATTATTTTACATGTTAAAACATCAAATATCTTGAATAATTTGAATTATTCCACAGTATTATGTAAAAAAATTTGTTGTGTGCATTTTGCGTTTACAATTTTTCATTTTGCAAACTTCGAACTGCAAGAATCTGTGAACTTAAAATACTCAGCAGAGGTTTTTTTCCACGTAATGTTGTCAAATATTCTAGGTTTTTTGTTGCATCGGACGTATAAATGATTTTATATGTTAAAAAATCGAATATTTTTACTAATTTGAGTTTTTCGACAGTGTAGTATGTTGAAAAACTTCATCTAGGAGTTTTGCATTCACATTTGATTAAAACACTGAAACATGAAACACGGAAACACTTAACTGAAAAAGCCTCGTTGTTTGCATAAAACATACTTCAAAAAGGATTTGGGGTTTCAGGATAACAGGTCTAAATATTACATTTTTTCACACATGTACTCTTCTAACAAATATTAACCAACAATCATTTTTATAATAGTCCACTTTATACCTCACGGTGGGATCCTAGCTTATTTTACGGTTTGAAAAATTATAACATGCATATTTCATATTCTTAAACGTGCTATAGTGAAATTATTTATGCTAGGCCGACATGTGGGACATTTAATGTGACATTTAATGGCATTGTGGGACATCGGAAGTTCTCTTACAATTATTCACACCAAAATTGCAGCTCAAATTCTAAATTTTACACTATTACCTTGAAAAACAACTCCAGAAGTCGCTATTTGTGGAAATAAGTTCAAAATACTAGGAGCCTTAGCAGCAAATCTCCAAACTGGCCAACAAAGAATTAAGACAAATTTTCATATTACAGACAATGAATTTGCAAACGTAGATTGCATTTTAGGAACTGAAGTAATAAGCCCATTAGGCCCTAGCACGATCGACTTTAAACAAAAAATTATTCAAACAGGGACCAGTGGAATAATAAACTTTAGAACTCCTGCGGTACGGGATGTAACTAACCCAATTTTTGCATTACGACAAATAAAGACATTTTCCTACCTCCACGTTTAGAATGTATTTTTCCAGGAAAAATTAACGAATTACCAAAATCATTTTATTTATCTGACTGCATTTTTCAACCACTAAGTATGAAAATGCCAAAAGAACGGTGGTTACCTGCCAAAGCCTTAATAAGACCAATTGAAGGATTGATTCCAATAAAAATTTTTAATGGATCACAGACAACAATTAAAATTTATTAAAAAACTAGTTTGAGAACAGTAGAACATGAAACTAGAGAACCCATCATTGCTTTCATACCACCGGCAGAATTTCAACCAAGTTTTCCTAGATGAAATCCTTAAATAAATCTACCCAAAATTTCAATGTCACCATCAAAAACTATACTTAAAATCGGAAAACAACGTCTTGCAACCACCATTGCCAAACTACCACCTATTGACCTCTCCAAAAGTGTACTTTCCAAAGAAGAGAAAAGGCAACTTTTAGAACTAATAAAAGACTACAGCCACCTACCTATTTACAAAATCAGACATGAATTTAAAAGAAACTACAGCCTTTTATCATGAAATAGACACAGGCCATGAAAAACCATTTAAGTCACAACCTTACAGCATACCCTTAGGAATGAGAAAAGATGTTCAACAAGAAATAACGAAGATATTAAAAAGCGGAGTCATAACAGAATCAAGCAGTTCTTGGTGTTCAGGTGTGGTAGTATTAAGGAAGAAAGACCAAGGACTTCGCTTTTGTTGGGACTTTGGACAATTGAACAAAATCACAAAAGCCGATGTTTACCTACTTAAAAACATAAAGGACATTCTTTAATCATTAAATGGTGTAAAGTATTTTTCATCATGCGACCTACAATCAGTTTATTGGCAAATCAACCTCCATCCAGCATCCCAAGAGAAAACAGCATTCGTGGTGCCTGGAATGGGATTATACAAGTTTAAAAAATGCCATTTGGAATTAAAAACGCCATTGGGTCGTTGTCTCGCCTTTAGACCTAGTATTAAGCGGATTACAATGGCAAAGCTGCCATAAAACACATTCTATCACCTAAAACTCCTGAGTTCTAAGCGTTTCTTGGACTAGCATTGTACCACCAATCACACATAAAAGACTTTGCAAAAATAGCAAACCCTTTAACCAAACTTTTACAAAAAGAAACAACTTTTCATTGAGATAAAGAACAGTAGCAGGCCTTTGAAAAACTTAAACATAGCTTAACAACAGCACCAGTTTTGGCATTTCTTTAACCTTACAAGGAATTTCTCCTGCATGTCTATGCTAGTGGTTATCAATTTGGAGCAGTGTTATCACAGAAAGACGACAATGGGAAAGAACACATAATTGTATGTGCCAGCCGAACGATGAACCCATGAGAAAAACAATGGCACGTCACCAAATGTGAAGCTGCCGCCTTAATTTTTGCAGTCAAAGCTTTTGCGACATATCTATACAGGGTAAATTGCACATTAATCAGCAACCATAAAACTCTAGAATGGCTTCTCACTACACCGCATTTAAAATTAAAACTAGAATGTTGGGCCCTACTACTTATGAATACCAACTTTACGATCAAATACAAAAAGCAACTCTAACTCTACCCACTCTAATGCAGACGCCTTCTCCTGACTAATAACAGAGGGACAGACACCAATCAAAATAAATCTGGATGAAGCATTTCCCATTTGTGCATTAGGGTTGGGAAAAACCGGAAATTGAAATTCTCAAAACTTTACAAGAAGCACAAAACAAGGACAAAGAATGAGGACGGATCCTACACTACTTACAAACAAACCAGTTACCGGAATCCAACAAAGACGCTATAGCTATAAAAAGACAAACAGAAAACTTCGCGACAAAAGACAACAAGCTATACAGAAGATTTACTGACAGGAGAAGGAATGCCTTCATTACAATTAGTAGTTCCTAAAAACTTACGTCAAATTATCTTGGATCAATGCCATAGTAACAATCTTACAGGTCATTTCGGCTAAAACTGAAAAGCAAATACTGAAAAACTTCTAGTGGCCTCATTTAAGAGAAGACGTAAATCATCACATAAGAACATGGGACTCATGCACAACAAGAAAAGATTTAATCCCCAAAGCCAGAGGTTCGCTCAAACCACTCCCAGCAGTTGCAAAATTCACAAGAATTACAGCTGACACAGTGGGACCAATAAAAACAACCAAAAATGGGAACAAACACATGTTAATATTTACATAATATTGAACCCGCTGGGTCAAAGCTTTTCCTATTCCAGATTTAAGAGCAGAAACAATATGCGACATATTTTCTAAAAACATAATAGCACGTTACGGAATAATACAAACTTTACTTACTGATGGGGGTACCTGTTTTGAAAATAACCAACTAAAAAATCTTTGCCAGTCCTTGGAAATTAACAAAATCAAAAGTTCACCTTTACATCTCGAAGGGAACGCGGCCTTAGCAAAAATTAAAACAAACAAATTTTAAATACTATGGGTCATTTCATTACCTTTAAAGGACATGGTTGGAAAGAGGCCTAGCCTTACTGCTTACTAGCAATTAATACTTCAGTGCAAAAATCAATAGGAGATACCCCATACTATTTAATGTATTTTGTGACACAACATTACCACTACAAGCAACTCTAAATTTTCTAAAAGACGAATTTCAAGATATTCACGATTATAAAAACAAAGTTAGAAAACTTTGCACTGTGGCGTTTGAAACAGCCAGACACAAACTCACCATGGCACAACAATCACAAAAAGAATACTACGACCGCAAAGCAATTTTAAACGATTACTATCCAAGGGAAATAGTCTACATTCATAATCCGAAGATTGGAAAAAATGACAACAACAAATTCGTCCATACCTATGTTGAACCCTACAGGATTGAAGCAGTAGAACCTCCAACAGCATTAATTAAACCAATTAATCGCCAAGAGAAATCTCCTAAATGGATACATTTCAACCAAATAATACCGTCCTATTTAAACGCCATACTAACTGAACCAATACCGGATTCAAGTGCAGAAGTAATCGAAGGACTAGCTGCATCGCCTGAACTGGCAATTGGCTCACCTTCAAAAGAGTCCCGGCACAAAAGAATCCTGAAAAAAATCGCAGCTGGCACAAAAGAGTCCTGGCACAAAAGAGTCCCGGCACAAAAGAGTCCTGGATAAAATGCGTTCATGCGCCCAAACGCTGCAAGGGCTGAGGTCGGCACAAAAGAGTCCTGGCATAAAATAAATTTTTAACAGCTGACATACAGTGAAAAAGTGTACGGAGGTAAAGCAACAAAAATATTAAGCCCCAGGCGCCGGTTAAGACAAAAAATGGAGTAGAATAAGAAGTAAAAAAATAAATAAATAAAATAATAAATCAAAAATTTGTTAATTTTCAAAAAGTGGCGCAGTAAAAACTTATACTGTAGCCATGTTTAACAACACTTAACCGGTATTTAACTATTAATGTTTTCCGGAGAAAACAGAATTTTTTAAACAAAATTTTTTTCAACGTGTATTTAAACGATAAAATAGCCTAAAATGCGGATAGAATAAATTAAAACATAATCAAACAAGTCTCTCCATCGGGAACGGGACACGAGGGTACTGGACACGAGGGTACTGGACACGAGGGTACTGGACACGAGGATACTGGACACGAGGGTACTGGGCTTAAAAAAATTGCGTTCACCACAACCTCGCAGCAAAATCGATTCAGATGCAAGGGGGGACACGAGGGTACTGGACACGAGGGTACTGACAAGCAAAAACGTAACCTTCCCGCATAAAGCGGAATAAACTTATTGCATAACAATAGTTTGTTTTACTTAAAAATCTTTTAGTTTGTTTGACTGACTTAAAAAAGATAGGAATATAAAAAAATTATTGAGAAGAAATAAAACAAAAATAATAATTTCATGTTTGACATTTTTGTTTTATTTGTCTACATTTTCGTGCATTTTTTAAAAAATAATTCTAAAATGCTGAGAAGCTATGAGACGACTTAAAAAATATTAAACATTAAGGTTGCTGTTATGCTTTGATTGTGCTGTCAAAACATTTTTGTGGTTATTTTTCGTGGTGTGTGGAAAAAATGAATTTTTAATAATGCCTTTGGAAAAAATAACTGCAAAAATAATTGCAAATAACTGCTATTAATAACCTTGCAAAAACATTTTAGTAAAATATTTTCTAAAAAACAATTGCTTGCCTTTTTTAAAGTAAATTATTCAGTATTTTTTAAAAGCACACTATTATTAAAATATTATAATAAAGTTTAGCTTATTTTTTGGGTTTTGCTTAGGCTTAGAAAAATCAAGTTTACTGTGCAATGGTGTCCCAAAGATCTGTTGTTGAAATATTTTAGTTACTCACGACTCTATACTTACATCTAAATGCAAAAATATCATACATGAAAAATCTAACAATTGTTTGTATGTTTTTGGGTTTTAAAAGCACATTTTGTTTGTTTTGCTTTAAAAGATTAACTTGTGTTCAAGTGATTCCCTAAGCTAGAGTGGACTAAAAAAGACAAGAAGATATTTTTTTACATTTCTACTACTGAAATCTATTTTTGCAGAAGTTTTTTTTTTCCAAAGATTTTATCAAAAAACTAATTATTTTAATCAAGAGTCGACGAAAAGAGTCCAAATAAAAAAATAACAGCAAAAAAAAC
>JASAMX010022793.1:0-16361 GCA_030248175.1 Microlaimidae sp. YZB2_3
GTCGGGCTGGGAGCGAGTGGGCTGGGAGCGAGTTGGGCTGGGAGCGAGTCGGGCTGGGAGCAGTTGGGCTGTGAGGCGAGTGGGGCTGGGAGCAGAGTCGGGGGTGGCGAGCGAGTGGGGCTGGGAGCGAGTCGCGCTGGGAGCGAGGTGGGGTGGGAGCGAGTTGGGCGTGGGGGAGCCCCAGTCCGGCTTGTGGTAGCGAGTTGGGCTGGGAGCTAGTTGGGCTGGGAGCGAGTTGGGCTGGGAGCGAGTCGGCCGGGAGCGAGTCGGCGGGAGCGAGTCGGGCCATACCGCAAAATAATACATCACAAAACTAGTATTCATCCTAATCATCTTTTTGAATTTAATTACAATCAAACCAGGGGGCATTCTTTTAAACTAAAAGTACAAAAAAGTAGAATAAATGCAAGAAAATTTTTCTTTTGTAATAGAATTGTGTCAAAATGGAATGCATTATCGCAAGAGCAAGTAACAGCTAAATCACTTGCTGCGTTTAAAAAATCGTTAAAATAATGGCTCATGTTAGGGCTATAAAGAGCCTTTGAGCCATTTTCTATCTAAACCATGTTTTCGGGTTGATGTGGCGAACGTAATCGGTTCGCATGTTGTTGTCAAATTTTGTATTGGTTTATTTAGAATAAACACTTTGTCTTTGTCTTAATTACAGTAAATATACATATATGATGAGCGGTTTAACTACGAGGCGTCAATATGCTGAAAATGAAATCAAACTTTTTTAATTTTTATGGAGCATTTTTCAAAGTAGTAACTAAATATTTTAAATGTTTTGTTTTGGCAAAACTTTTGATTCCCCAAAAAATTTAACGATAACTCAGTTTGAAACTTTTTTTAAAAAAATTCCTTATAAGTTTTAATGTAAACAATAAAATCTTGCTTAAAGTATGTAATTTAAGTAGTTTATAATAGTTTTTACGCAATTGACATTTAATAATATCTTTTATTTTATATATTTATTGTTTCAACAAAATTTATCATTCCAGGAGACTTGATATTTTTTATTGTCAATGGCGTCATGATCTTCTTTGAACTACTATAATATATTCTACTATAATTTTTACCGGTACTGTTCTGGCGTCTAAGTGGAGAGTTATACTGGGATCCAAAATGAGTCAAACCCTTTCGTTACTGAGATCAAAAATCACTTTGCTCTTCGTTTTTTCCGTGGTGTTTGTTCAACAGACATATCATAAAAATTTCTGCTAAATCAAAAAAGCAGAGCAGCTACCAATCATAATGGCTATGGATCTAATGCAGGCATCCAACAACAGAAAAAAGTAAAAACTCATTACACTTATAACTTTACACTTGTTTTGTACACATGTATACGTATTGTGCTGATTTATTTTTGACTCATATGCAAATTTATTATAATAAAAGTTTTTTTTATTCATTCATTTAACTCCATACAGGCCTAAAAGAGTCGCTGTGCTCACAGTATAAGCATTTAACATGCGGCAGGACTAATCAAACCTGACGCGAGGATTTACACAAGTCTTACCACCGAGTAGGATAAACAGTCCGATAAACCACCATATCGTCGAAAATTTCAGACCAAACAGATCTTCAGCTTTAAATACGTTGCTAGCCTACGCCAGAAGGAACCTTAAGTGAAATTCTTCTTTAGATGCTTGAATAAAAGTTTGAAAGAAGTGTATTTTATTCGAGGTGTATTTCCACACTATTTTGAGGCGTGTTCTTTTTAGTTTTTAATTAATACCGCCAATTGATGTACAGTATAAGGTCGCACTAAGAAAAAATGGCAGTGCCATAAATAATTAATTTCCCTACGGATAACGAGTTATTAACAAGAATACCGTTCTGGCTACCGTTAGGTTAATGAAGCATTTCTACTGGATGATCATTGAGCTGAAACTTAAAGGAAATGTATTAAAATAATTTAGGTTATATTATATAGCCACTTATTGTTACTTTTCTTTTTGATAGTAACTTTCAAGACGAAACATAAAAAGCAGGAACTTAATTGTATAAAAGATGTGCCAAAAGTCAATTTCCAACGTTTAACGAGTTATTAATACTGGTGGGTTGAAATGGATTTTGTCTTATTTATACACGACTTTTCCCAATAAATCAATTATTCTGGAGGAATATTGATAAAACTTAGTGAAAGATTTTTATTACGGTAAAGAAAAGGAGATTATTCGGCTGGTTTTTTCTTCTTTCTATACCTACCTGCCTTCATTGAAAATTTTGCTCTGCCTTCTAGCTGTCTTTCACCTGCCTTTCACCTGCCTCCCATCTGCCTCCCATTGGCCTCCTACCTGCCTCTGTTCTAAATTTACCAGCCCCTGCTCTGACACAATATTTTTGTCTTACTCCGTTTTTTTTATACGACCTTATTCGTTTAATAAATGTCAGAATTTAGCCAAATTAAGATTTAAGTTTTTGGCTATACAAAAATTTCTTTTTTAAAAATGCTATTTAAATCAGCTTTTTAGATAACTCCAAATTGATTGTAATTTATTTAAAATACCCGTACTTTAATAACTGATTTACCGTTTAAGATTTTGGTTTAAGACTTTTTTATTGTGGCCTGATACATCTATTGATAAGGATTAAAAAACCAAAAAAACATTAATATTTTGTACCTTTAACGTTTATGTGTCTTTGAATGAAATGGAAAGTTTTTAACGTTTTCTTTATTTCAATTATTTGAAAATTAAACAAATTTCATAATCAATTATTTTTAATTTTCATTGCTGGTGTTTTTGAAACTAAGTTTTTAGCGGGGGAATCTCGAAATATCAAATGCTTTGAATTTCTTTCTTTACACTATTGATTCAGTGTTATCTTTGACATCGGCCGCCAAGCATAGGACCGGTATGGGAAATGCATTGATCAGAATTAATTTGGAAAATTATAATTGTTTAGATTAGACATAATTCCGGTTTGTTTTATGATGACTGGTAATAAAAAAGAACCATGGAGTCGGCCGACTTGACGTGTTTTTTTAGAATTGGGCTCAAAAACCAAGGTTCCTAAAAACTGAAACCTCTAAAATTTAATATAAGCTTTTCTGTAATTTTTTTAAAACGTAAGCAGTTTATAAGTTTACTGTAATATGATGCACATTATTTAATAATAATAAATTTATTTACTCTCAAATTTGTCACGAAAAACATAGAGTATACATTGAGAGAAGGCAAGTACAGGTAACACGTAGGTTTACAACTAAAGCACTGCCCTAATAATACACTTTACAATACTTAGATAAGTTTATACTTTTTAGCAAGTTACGGAACACATATATATTTTTAGAATGCACAATTTTAGGATCAAGTTCATTCCACATTTTTAATACTCGTTGAGAAAAGGAATAGTTACGACAATCGCCATAATATTTTTCAGTCATTTTAAGCTTTAAATTATGACTACGTAAATAGTTTGTATTATCAATAGTAAAGAAATCTTCAAATTTAATATCAACCTTATTATGTACAATATTAAAAACCATACAAAGATCAGCTTTTAATCTCCTAACTTCTAATGATTCTAAATTTATTTTTTTAAGCGAGACAAATAACAATCATATTTTATATTACAACGGCGGCAAACTATTCTAGTATAATACTTTTGAACACGTTTGATTTTCCTGATATCGTCTAAATTGTGTGGGTTATATACTTGTGTATTAAATTCTAAAAGAGGTCTTACGTAGGTTGTGTAGGCTCTTATCAAAAATTCACTGTTATTGTTACAAAAGCTTCGTAATAACAACCCTGCTCTAGAAAATGTTTTGGCAGAAATTTCAGAACAATGTTTGCTAAATTTCAGATTACTAGTTATATTCACACCAAGATCGCGAATTTCTGATACTTGCTCTATAGATTGTTTTTCTAGTAAATATGCCTTTTCAGCTATTGATAAATTACCACCAGAAAAAACTTTACATTTAGGAAAAGATAACGTTAGTTGCCAGTCTTTTGCCCATTTGGAAAAATTTTCTAAAGAAATTTCAAGATCTTGATTATTATCATCCTTACGAACACTATAAAACTTGCCATCATCGGCGAACAATTTAATACCACATGAACCAAAAGTACAATCAACAATATCATATATATAGCAAAAATAACAAAGGGCCTAACACTGATCCTTGTGGGACTCCTGATTTAACTTTTTGAGGTTTAGATACAGATTCTTCTACGATGACAGACTGTGTACGATTCGTTAAGAAAGCTTTAACCCAATTTAGTAATTCGTACTCTCTAAAAAGTGGCCCTAAAGAATTCGTTGAAAAAAAAGTCGTAAATCACATTTTGATTAAATTAACGAAATAAGTAGGTTAGAAAAGTGTTGCGATAATATTAGTTGATTGAACGAAAAAATTCGTAAAATTAACTTAGAAAAATCTCGTTGAAATTGATAATTGCTCTTTACATATTAAACATACAGTTTTGTCTCGTGCGGCGGTTTTTTATTTTATAATTAGGTTTACCACTAAAGCTAACGTCTTCCAGGCTGAAATTAAGGGCGTAACCGCTCTCCGCCAGGAAGAAATAAACAATAAACCCGTAAGCGAGAAAAATTAAAAAAAAGTTTTCAGTGGTTGTGTAACCAATTATTATTTAGTTGCGTCATGTGTTTCTTTGCACGTGATATTTTCTCAAAGAACGAGCGGTTACTTTACCACTCATCTATTTTCACCCTGATAGAATTCATCTTTAGTTTTGTTATTTGTTTGACTATTTATATAAATATATTCTACGAAAATAATCAAATCCTTTGTGTAACTGAAGTCAAATTCTTTCAACCTTCATTTTTGTGTTTTATGTTTATTATTAACAAAAATAATTGTTTTAAAACAAAAAAATAAGGTTAGGCCAATTTAATCCGACTCTTTTTAAAGTTTTAATATTTTCCACGGGACGTTTCCCTTGATTTTGTTCTAAATATAGCAAACTTGTCAGGATATTTTGTTGGAAATATTGGAAATTCTTCGCTATTGTTAAAACAAAATTACTTTGCAAAGAAAAAACTCCAAAGGCGCTGATAATTTCTATAGAATTAAGATGGCAAAAATTGCTTGTGTGTGCACTGACATTAAATCCTTAGTTTGAAGTGTGTAAAATTTTCTGCTAGGGATTTTAAGTTTTTGCAACACTTTATTAATTTTTTTTAAATCTACACTTTCGTGAAATCTGCACTTTCGTTTACAAAACAAATTACGGAAGGACAGACTAAGGTAAGAAATGTTTTGTCTTTTAATTAAAACAATTTTATATTTGAAAAGTAACCATAAATCACTTTTTTCTTCACCCTTAAAATGGTTAAATAAGAAAAAATATGGAAAAATGTTTGGCCGAAGAAGGACTTTTCTTCTAGCCATCGCGCTAAAACTAAAATAAAAATAAAATTTGGAAGTTAAAACTATTGTTTTGAATTTTTAATTTATTATGCTTGTTAAATATTATATATTCTTGTTTCATGTAAACCTATTCTATGCATCTTTTAACCGGAGTTTTATAGGAAAAATTTTATTGTAAGACGAGAGTTTCACTAATTTTTTAATAGGTCTCTGATAAATAAAAAAATCGTAAAAGTTACTATAGGCAAATAAAATCTAGCTGACCGTGAAAATTGCAGTATTGAATCGACTATTTAACAACAAAGCCATTCAAAATTGGTAACGAAATCGGTTTAATAATAAAGAACAAAACCCGTATTTAAATGATTATTTATCAATTTACTTAATTTAAAACCCAAATGCAAATTTTTAAAGGGCTAAAGATGGTTAATTCTAGTATATTTTGTAAAAAGGTGAAATTAAAAAAAAATTCCGCGTTCTTATTTGTTTTAAAAAAAAAAGTATTTACCGCACAATTTTAATTGGTCCCCTCATGTCTGCATTCTAATTTTCAGCGTCAGCCAGATATAATTCAACCATAATTAAGTGAGCGGATTCTTTCAAAATATTTTCTTTTTTCCTTTCGAGATATTTTTTCGAGATATTTTCTTCCGCTAGGTTTGCGCTTAAGGTGGAACGATACAGTTGCAAAATTTTTGCCGATTTTCTCCAAAACACGTTTTCGGGGGGTTTTCGGGGGTCCTGATTACGAATCTGACCTCCGTTTTTCGATTCAACTCCCCGGGGGGCGCTAGGGGGGTGAAAACCCCCCTTGGGGGGCATTCTGACTATATACCAGTTTTACCTTAAAACCACCTCAAAACACGTACTCGGGGTTGAATACAGTATTGAATAATGAACACTGTTTTTAATTAAAAAGTTAAAAATTAAAAAAAAACACATTTTTTGAGGTTAAATGTTTCCCAGGGGGACTCGAACCTAGAGCTCCAGTATACCGAGTTCGACGTTCTAACCACTCAGCTACTGCTCCGTATGCAATTCTTGCTTAAAAGGGCCTTTTAAACAAACGTTTCTAAATATAGTTTCCCGACGTAAAATCAAAAAATATAAATGAAAGTTTAGTCACTTGATAGAAATTAGTTTGTTCCCAACTTTTAACACAGCAGTTGGACCATAATTCTGAGCTAGTTTTAAAGTTTTTAACGAAATCTCAACTATCACTCTTTTTTGTTTTTTATCTCAACAATTTTAGCAATAAAACGAAATTAAAAAACTTCAATAGTAGGGGTTTCGCTGAAAATTTTTGTGGGCATGTACATTTGGTGTATCTAACTTGTGTTAAATTTTTATTACGTAACAATAACTCTGGTTCTAGTAAATTGGGAAAAACTTTTAAAATGCCTTTTTCGAACGAAGCATATCTCGGCGTGAAATAGTCCACCGAAAATGTTAAGGATACCGAACTGAGCGGAAAAAAATACCCTTTCACCCAACATATAGTTTGCATCTGTCCGTCACGAACGGCACGAGTTATACACAAAAAACGACAGGGTATTCTAACTGTATCGTTCCACCTTAATTTGTTTCTTATTAATTTTCTTGCAATTTTGGAAAATATTTTAAGAGTAAATTACGCCTAAAAATTCAAACACTAGAAACTTTTGCTCTGATAATGAAAAAGGTACATAATAAGTTTATTTTTTGCTTCTAATGGAGGGGTATTGTAAATAATTTTTTAATAGTGAATAGATTTTGATTTGCCAAAATTAAAAAAAGTTTGAGTAGCCAAAATCTCGTTCAATTCTGACCAGTAATAAATAAATAGAAATATTATTCGGAAAAAGTCAGCTACAGACTAAGATGCAGGGTTTACTTATTTTTTCTATGCTGTGTTTTATAATTAACGGTTAATTTCAAACTATAAACCAGTATTTATAATAAAAACAAGTTAAATAAACTATAAAAGTAATTTTTAATAAACAAAGTTTGGCAACTCACTTTACTTTTAGAAACAAGAAGTAGTGGATTTTAAAAAAACATTAAACACCTCTAGCCGTCTAGCCAATTTGTTTTTTTTTTCATGAATTTTTACCCAAAATCCTTGTAAATGGTTTTTTGTCCAAATATCTTTCTTTATACCGTTGAAAAACGGCCAAAATAAGCCCAATGTCTTCGTTGTTGTAAAAAGTTTTGTTATAAAAATATAAAAAAATAGGAGTAATTTGCTTATATTTTGATATCCTGATTGCAAATTTTAACGATTATTATTATTATTTTAACGATTATTATTATTATTTGTCGGGATATTAGTGTTTTTTTAAAAAACTTTGGATTTTTACCCCATTTTTTGTAAAACGTAGAAAGCAACAAAAAAAACACCATGGGTGGCGCGGGAGCGACTCGGGGCGATTTAGCCCCGTGGCGCCGCGCCAACCATTATTAGAGAACGTGGGTAAATTTTGAAATTCCAAACCTTCTTCTTCTTATTCTTATTATTATTATTCCAACGCTCCATCCTTAAAAGCGATATTCCTCATTCGTTACTGATTGATCAAAAATAAACATGGGCTCATTAGAAAGAAGAAGGAATTACGCAACTTTCTTAGAAAGCACTTTTTTCATTTAGGTCCTTGTTATCGATTTATTGATCAAAATAAAAAATTTAAAAAATAGACAAATAAAAACTCCCAACCGCACAATAACAGCCTTTTGGAAACAATTAGGATTGTACAGAGCAGACAACCAACATTCCCTCATAGAAACCGCACAAAAAAAGCAGACCGGTTTTAATTGGTGGCAGAAACGGAACCAGTTCCCAGCGCCATCTGCTTCAACCGCGCGGAAAACGGCGAAAACAACAGAGTACTTTTTTAATTCTTGCATTACTGATGACAAAATTAATTCTAGCAAAAGACGAAACAAAGTTTCGAAAAAAAAGCCTTATATTAAATGGAATAGTATAAAGCTACATAAGTCTAAAAACTAAATGCCAGAAAAGACTAAAACAAGTCTCTTTAAAACCTGTAAATTAATAACAGATTTTGTGAAATTTTCAGAAAAACAAAACCGAATAAAAACAATACGTGTAAAAGCTTTAGTTTGCGTTTTTTAACCATTAATAAAACTTAATTCACATAATTTTATTTCAAAGTGGATTAACTTTTACATGAGTTAACCAGCTGTAAATACCACAGTATTAGTTAAGTCACACGTCGTCAAAACGATACAAAAAAAGTATAACGCAAGCGTCACAGTAACCATGAAAAATTTCTGTCAAAATAAGTTATCGCATTGCGCATTAAATTTTGTAATTTATCATTATTTTAGTGTAAAGCAAAACATACCGCCAATTAACGGCTTTTTAAAATCAAATATCAAGTTTAAGTCCGAAAAACATTGAAAAATTAGATTTAATATAAGGCGACTTTTAATTTAACAAATACATTGACAGCTAATTTGTTTTATGTAATAAATAGAAACATTAAAGAAAAAGTCGCCTTATATTAAATCTGAATTTTTCAATGTTTTTCGGACTTAGAACTTGATATTTGATTTTAAAAACCGTTAATATGGCGGTATGTTTTGCTTTATACGAAAATAATGATAAATTACAAAATTTAATGCGCAATGCGATAACTTATTTTGACAGAAATTTTTCATGGTTACTGTGACGCTTGCGTTATACTTTTTTTTGTATCGTTTTGACGACGTGTGACTTAACTAATACTGTGGTATTTACAGCTGGTTAACTCATGTAAAAGTTAATCCACTTTGAAAGAAATTTATGTGAATTAAGTTTTATTAATGGTTAAAAAACGCAAACTAAAGCTTTTACACGTATTGTTTTTATTTGGTTTTGTTTTTCTGAAAATTTCACAAAATCTGTTATTAATTTACAGGTTTTAAAGAGACTTGTTTCAGTCTTTTCTGGCATTTAGTTTTTAGACTTATGTAGCTTTATACTATTCCATTTAATATAAGGCTTTTTTTCGAAACTTTGTTTCGTCTTTTGCTAGAATTTCCGCCTTTTAATGCATTGAATTCAATGTCATTTATTAAAGATATAAAACATTAAAAAATTACTCATTTTAAAAGAAACGTCATGGTCTCCTCATGATATGAATACAATTATTTTCATATCCAAAACTTCAATGTAATTTTAAGCAGTATACTATACAAAAATTAAGTCTGGGTAACTCCGTAAAATTGTATGGAACCTGAAAGAACCATATAAAATAGTGTGTTTTTTTCTGTTTAAATTTTTTTAGTTAGACCTGATTTAACCACTTTTTTGGAAATTAGCTTTATTTGGACTTTTGTTTTGTGCTTGATTTTTCTGGATTGATGGTTTATTTTTAAACAACAAACCACACCATTGTAAATGGTTTTTCCAGGTTCCATACAATTTTACGAGGTTACCCAGACCAGTCTTTTCTCGCATTAAATTTTTGGAGTGATTGTAGCTTCATAGAATCCATATAAAAAAAGACTTTTTTTCTGTTTCGATTTTGATAAATTTCCGTCTATTGAAACATTGTATCCCGCAGCGCTCACACGTCACCCAAGATTTATTTCATTTTATTTTTTTAAATATTTTTATTGTTGCCATATGGCTGCTAATTAGTGGTAAGGATATTTTTTCGCTCTTCCCGTTTAAAATTAGTAATTTTTATAAAAAGGTAAGGAATTATAATTTAAACCAAAAAAATAACCACAAGAGAATGTGTATTACTGAATGAAGTTACTTAATATGTAATTCAGTAAGGAAAAAAGTGTCACACAAGTACCCCAGTACCTAATGTGTAACTTAGAAAAAATGGTCATTTTTCACATGAACAGAGGTTTAACTATGTACGGGCAATAGAGCATATACGAGAATAAAATTCAGGTGAGGCGGCAATTTAGCATTTACGTGCAAAAAATCAGCTCCAAATATTTACCGCAGGGAAAAATATTTGGGGGACTCCAAAAAAAAAAGTTAAGCAAATTAAGCTTATTAGTATGAAATTCAGGTATGATTAGCAAAAGTTTTTAGGTTTTTAATATCAGAAAAATATGGGTAATATTTTAGTTATGTAAAATGTTTAGATTTTTAATTGGTTAAAAAACTATTAAAGGTTTTGTTGATTTCGATGACGCCATCAACAATGGTTAACCGCGCAGTTACTTAACACATTTAATATAAGGGAAAGAGAGCTCCGCGCTCTTCCCTAATTCAAAACTTTATTTATTAAAAAATAATAATAAGCGTCGGTGGCGCGGGAGCGCCACGCGCCGGTAATAATACGTGGTGCGGGGTGCCATACTGCAATTTAACCCACGGAACCCCGCCAACTATACTTAGAGAACGTGAGTAAATTTTGTAATTCATGTTGTGCGCCTAATTTATAGTTGTTTTTTACACATACAAATATAACCTTCTAATTGAAAAAGTGCCGATTTCGCGCTTGTCAAAGATTGCTGTGAGTATGATTTTTTAAATTGACATTTCATCAAACTTAAAAACATGCAACAATGTTGTGTGATTAGATCAATGTATAAACAAATCATTATCATATGGTAGAAATTTTTATTTAGTGAGCAGCTGCCCAAACCAAATGCAAATTTTCTATAGTCCACATAATCTCCATCTCAGCCTAGTCCACATCTTTTCTGTCTAAACATACGGCCGGGGAAAAATCGCCCCTTTTTCCTGCTCTATTCTTAGAGCATTTTTCAAGGCTAGTTTAACACATATGTATATCGATAAATTTTTTTTGCGTTTTTGTTGAAAAACTCTGTCGAAACAAACAGTTTTAGGAAGATTAATTTGACATTTTTTTTTATTTCGAAATAAAAATTTGCATAAGACAAAAGATTTAAATTTAGTATTTTTTTCAAATGCCAAAAAGTTGCCGACCGTTTTTCCGCTTTTTATGTTTAACAAAATAAGGTAAAAATCATCAACTTTTTACTAAAACACTAATATCTCGACAAAAACTTGATAAAAGTTTAAAATCAGGGTTTCAAAATGAAAATAACCATGGGTTTGTTTTTATATTTATTTTTGTAACAAAAAAGCAGAAAAGAAATTGTTTAAGTACAGAATGTGCCTTAAAAAACCTCTGTTTTTGTCCATTTCTACAGTCTCATTTCTTAAACTGTTTAAACTGTTTAGAAAACTAAAAATAAGGAAACTTCCAGTGCAAATTATATACAATTTAAAAAAATTTAATTATTCCACTTAATACCGCCCTGACAACTTTTCTTGACTCCTTGCGCACTATAAAATTGGTTTTTAGTCATTTCGCAAAAACTCGAATGGTCCTTTTTGTTTTGTTTTTTAGAACTTATTTCCGTTTAGCAATCGAATTTAAAGGTTAAATTTTTGAATATCAAGGGTTTCTGTAAAAAACAAAATCGTCTTAATTATTTTTTAAATCTTTTTTTAGTCTTTGCGCACTATAATATTGATTTTTTAGTCCTTTCGAAGAAGGCTGAATTAATAGCATATTTTTGCTGAAAGTTGTGTTACATTTTAAAGAAAAAACTTGTTTGAAACGATAATAATCATTTAAAAAGTCTTGTCATAATTAATATTTTTATAGCTTTTTATGTACTAGCGTAACTTTTGGATATACAATTTTTGAAATTATTAACAAACAGAAACCGAATAGTTATTTTTATTGTTTTATAATATTTTATATTTTATTTGGCGCAATACATTAATCTCTATAATGCTTTTATTCCTTATATATATAATTATAAATAAAATTAAAAAAAAACCAAAAAATTAAAAAAAAAAATTAAATGAAACAGCATAAAATTACTCAAAAGTTTAATGCCAAAAACATTATGCCAGAAAAAACCGAAACAAGCCGCTTTAAAACCAGAAAATCAACAATATAATTTATTAATAATTGTTTATTAATATACTATTAATATTGTACAGTATATTAACCCTTTGGGATTTTTTTCATCCAAAAAGCGCTGCAAATCCACAGAAGGGGTTTCGCGTCAGTGCTTCAATGTGTTAAACTTCGCGTCGTCTTCGCCGTCGTCACCAAGTTTAACACTGAGCAGCACTGGCGCGGAATCCTTTCTGCAGATTCGCAGCGGAAAAAAATAGGAAAGGGTTAATATTAAACTCTCATACAACAATTTAGAAAAATAACTATACATGTCGCTAAAAAATAATAATACATAATACTTAAAGTGCCTATAGCTGTTATTTTTTAGTGAATTTCTCTTGATTTCGCAAAATAAATTATTTTAGTGCTTATTATTTAAGTGTAAAAGCTTTTGTTTGTATACTGAAAAGTATTACTTTATTGAAAAAATGAGTTTGCAAATTATCGACGCGCTGTTCTCTGCCTTGATGACCAGCTATTAGTACCACAGTATATACCGTAAGTCATACATTAACAAAACAGTAAAAAGATAATGGTAATAAGAAGCTGTCACCACAAAAATTTTAAAATTCTCGCAGAGAATTTTTTTCCTTTTACCTTTTTAAATGTCGTGTGACGAAAGGCACACCAAATATCTAGATAAAATTTGGAAAATTGAGATAAAACCCTTTGGGATTTTTTCGTCCAAAAACCGCTGCAAATATGCTGGAGGTTTCCGCGTCAATGCTGCTTAGTGTTGAAGTTCGTGCCCGACGATAATGTCCGCGGAGTTCAACACTGAGAAGCGGTGACGCGGAATCCCGTCTAAGGATTTGCAGCGGTTAGAATCCCAAAGGGTTAATATAAAGCAAATTTTATTTTTGCAATTTAACCCACGGCTTGGCGCCAACTATACTTAGAGAACGTGAGTAAATTTTATAATTCATGTGTGCGTGTAATTTATAGTTGTTTTTTACACATACAAATATAACTTTCTAATTGAAAAAGTGGTGATTTCGCGCTTGTCAATGATTGCTGTGAGTATGATTTTTTAAATTGACATTTCATCAAACTTAAAAACATGCAACAATGCTGTGTGATTAGATCAATCTATAAACAAATCATTATCATATTGTAGAAATTTTTATTTAGTGAGCAGCTGTCCAAACCAAATGCAAATTTCCTATAGTCCACATAATGTCCATCTCAGCCTAGTCCACATCTTTTCTGTCTAAACATACGCCCGGGGAAAAATCGCCCCTTTTTCCTGCTCTTTTCTTAGAGCATTATTTAAGGCTAGTTTAACACATAGGTATATCTATAAAATTTTTTTGCGTTTTTGTTGAAAAACTCTGTCGAAACAAACAGTTTTAGGAAGATTAAATTGACATTTTTTTTATTTCTAAATAAAAATTTGCATAAGATAAAAGATTTAAATTTAGTATTTTTTTCAAATGCCAAAAAGTTGCCGACCGTTTTTCCGCTTTTTATGTTTAACAAAATAAGTTAAAAATCATCAATTTTTTACTAAAACACTAATATCTCGACAAAAACTTGATAAAAATCTAAAATCAGGGTTTCAAAATGAAGATAACAATACGTTTGTTTTGATATTTATTTTTGTAACAAAAAGCAGAAAAGAAATTGTTTAAGTACAGAATGTGCCTTAAAAAACCTCTGTTTTTGTCCATTTCTGCAGTCTTATTTCTTAAACTGTTTAAGATAATTTGACGAAAAATTATAATATTTGTTAAGTAATAAAATAAATGATTTAATTGTATTATAACAATTCTAGAAGTATTTTATTACCTTTTAAAAATATCGCTCTTGGGACACCTTCCACACAATTGTTCGTACGCTTTTGTGACATCAAACTCCAAAAAATTGAAATGATTCCTACTTATAATATATGTAGTAGAAAAATATGTTACTTTTGGTTTGTTTTTGGTTACCGTGTGTTATTTTATTTAATTTTAGAAGTATTTGAAAATTTCGTTTAAGTTCCAGTTTGGTAAAAAGCTGTAATTAATATAATATGACATCACAACTACCGGAACACTTCTTAGGGATTTGGAAACACTATAAAGACAAGCGATTCGCGGAGTTTATCAGTGAAATCCCAGGTAAATCATGTAGTTTCAGCAAAAATATATAATGTTATATATTACATTAAGGAAAAATATGTCAGTCTTCACTAAAAGTGAAACAATTTGGTGCCACTTTCTGAGCACTGCCATTAATTGTCATGCACAAAAAATGGCAAAACAACTGCCATTAATTGGGCAAGTGTCGTTTAAATGGGCACTGCCTAAAAAATAGCGGTATTTTCGCGAAAACAGATACAGCCAGCCAATTAAAGCAAACCAAAGGGTACGAATTTAAATACCCACCGAGTTAATGTTTCAACGTATCCTAATATATTTTTAGAAGCCGATTCACTTGTCGCCAGGACAGGACGGTTTTTACCCAAACTGTTTGGACGACTACTCCGAGCTTTCTTCTTTATGGTTGAGAGTGGCTTTTTTAGTATTATATATTTTTGGTTTCAGCAGGTTGAAGTTATTGACAGGAATGCATAAGAGTAGGGAATGTCCGACTGTGTGTTAAACTTTTGTTCAAATTGTAGGTAGATTATTCCACAGTGTTGATTTTTTATCACGTAGAAATAAAAATTTGCGAACGCAAAACTCCTAGATGAAGTTTTTCAACATACTTCACTGTCGAAAAATTCAAATTAGTAAAAATATTCGATTTTTTAACATATAAAATCATTTATACGTCCGATGCAACAAAAAACCTACAATATTTGACAACATTACGTGGAAAAAAACCTCTGCTGAGTATTTTACGTTCACCGATTTTTGCAGTTCGAAGTTTGCAAAATGAAAAATTGTAAACGCAAAATGCATACAACAATTTTTTTTACATAATACTGTGGAATAATTCAAATTATTCAAGATATTTGATGTTTTAACATGTAAAATAATTTATACGTTGGATTCAACGAAAGTGATGAATATTTGACAACGTCACGTGAAAAAAAAACATTATCACAGAGTTATACGTGTGCAGTTTTTTTGTTTGCAAGAATTGCGGTTCTCATGTAGAATAATCTACAGTATACGTAGAAAAATTGTCACGTAGATTATTCAACAAATTGTAGATTATTCCGCAACGCGTTGTGGATTTTTTACATAGTAAAAAATTTACACCGTGGAATAATCTACCTATAATTTGAACAACTGTTTAACACACAGTCGGACATTCTCTATTCTTATGCATTCTTGTTATTGATAAGTTTCTTTATGCATGCACAAACAAATAATTTATATAATAGACGTAATGGGTGTGTGTTCTCTAATTCCTCCCAAACCACAAAATGGATGAAAAACAAAAAATATATCATTAAAAGCTTATAAACACATCGTAGTTAAACCGCTTATCTTTTCATTTAACATGTGAGTATAGCCGGCATCCAGCATGATAATTATTAAAAAAAACCGCACATCACCGTTTAAGTACAGTAAATATCTTTTAGGTGCCGGATATTATTATTATTATTATTATTATTATTAATTATTCGTACGGTATAAGATACAGAAGTAACAGTTATACACTTATGCACGAATTATTTACATATGGTAAAAAGAAACAAGATAAAATGGCATGCATTTTTACATACAGTAGATCAACATATAATTTATTGATTTTTTTTTGAGTGACAGGCGAAATACTATATTTTTTGATCCCACTTTTGTCATTTATTTATTTAGAATAACATTGAAATTTTTGACAAATTTTTGAAGAATTTCAATTTTTAATTTGTTTTTAAAAATTTTGACATTTTGGCAAAGAAATATTTGTAAATGTCACATTTTACTTTTGGAACCACAAGTTTTTTGCTATGACCCCTAGTGTGCAAATTATTGGAAAATTTGAAAAAGTCAAATTTGTTCACATCCACAAGTTCGTTTACAATTTTGAAACACTGAACTAAATCAGTTCGAATTCTACGCATTTCTAGGCTTTCAAGAGCAAAGTCTTTTAGGCGTTGGTTGTAACTAGGTTTAGCTTGCAAACACCTAGCATATAATTTACGGGTAAAATACCTTTGAACTTGTTCTATTTTCAGTATCTTTTTGACG
>JASAMX010022794.1:0-17115 GCA_030248175.1 Microlaimidae sp. YZB2_3
TTTTTATGTAAACGAAACTTTTTCTACTCATTTTGAAAAAAAAAACACGAAAAAATACATGGCTTTAAAAAGGTGACCAAATAATTAAATTCACTTCAAGGTTCAAGCATTGTTAAATAAGGTTTGTCTTGGATTACTCAGTTAAAGGACGCAACGCGGCTCAAGAGTTAGCATGATAAAAATATGTGGTGGTATAAGTTTCTTCTTGAAAAGAAATTGAATTAGAGATGTGGAGGTGGTAGTGGGACGTCCTGGTTTTTTCAACCAACAAGGAAGAGAAAACAAACCACCTGCTGCGAAGAGAGTTCGGGATAAATAGGCGATTTTTTTTCAGAAAAAAAAGAACTGGGCTATGTGCCTGTCTTACTCGAAGTATACGAAAAAATTAAACGTTCGATTTTGGATGTTTTTAAAAAAGTGGGTATGGCTGGTGATATGAATGTAGTTCTGGGATTTACAGTATATAAATTATTTTGCAAGTTTTTGAACTTCTTTTAGGAAAATCTCACTATTTAAGTGTTATATTGTTTCTTTTAATTTGTTGGTAATTTTTCTGAAATAAAAAGTGGGTTAACTCATAATTGTTTAAATCACATATTTTCAAAATACATTTTGTGAAAAACCCTTTAAAAGTCACTTAGCTTAGCTACCAGTGTAATTTTTTTACTTCGGATAGATTCGGTTTTAAAAATATTATTCTGACACACCACACGCACGAACGCGTGCACACACACTTACAACACACAAACACCGACACACGCGCGCATATTTACAAACACAGGCACGGACAGACAGACCGGCATACAGACAGACAGACACACAATTATTTATTATGTTTATGTTTTTCCACCGGACAGCGATTTTGCTGGTGTCTTAGTTTTTATCAAGGCCGAAGGGGGCCCTTTGAGTGGGTGTGTGGATTTTTCGAAAATCCGAAAGAAAATTTTGCTTCCTGTTCATTCCGAAATAGAAAAGAAGTTGAAGCTCGTGCTCCGTGTGTGAAATTAAATAATTATTCTAAAAAATAGCATCAAAACAAGAGCGGACCTCGGGAATTCTTGGAGTGGGTGGGGTGTATACTCCCGTTCATAGGTGGGCAGTCTCCCGGATTTTGGGGGGGGGGTATACCCCACCCCCGAAATTTGGGGGGGTGTTCCCAAATTTTTTTTTGGGATATACCTCAAATACCCCATTTTTAGTACTGGGACCCCCCAAATTTTAGGGGGGTGTCCGGGGTACCTCCAAATTTTAGGGGGGGGGGGGTGTCGGCTATAATCGGGAATTTTTTGGGGGTATAATCCCCCTGCCCACCTATGCTCTTCGTCAACACTGAAACTGTTTGTGGAACTGTTCCTTGTTTGGCTTGGGACCTTTTTACGCGCGAAGTTTCTAACCCGGCCCGGCCCGTTTAAACCTTCTGAAGGCAGACGAGAATTCCTCAACTACCGAACTGCCTGCAGGACCACCCCGCAATCGGATCTGGGAGATCACCCCGCTGCGCTCCCCGTACAGATGAATAAATCTCCTGCACCACCAGCCGTTTTTTATTCCGACTCACCAGCCGAAAATTCCCCGAACTCCACCAACACTTTTTTAACACACCAAAAAAAAACCCGAACGCTGTGCTTTTCGTTTTCTATCGCGCTTCTCTTCCCCCCTCTCAAAGAATCTTTTGCTTCGCACCGGGCAGCAAGCCAACGAGGCATCTCGGATTAAAAAAAACCATCTCGGATTATTTCCCTTCGGGAGCGAGCGGAGGCAGAAGGGAAGGTGCAACGAAACGTTTAAAAAAATACTTACGGCGTAAATATTTTTTTGTCCCGCGTTCGCTGATGGAGAAAAAAACACACATCACATCGGCGTAATATTTGCGTGCCAGTCACCGGTACATTTTCATTATTTTAAACATTCCTATCCTTTTTCAGAGATACTCCCAGGCAGCCAAACGTTTCCAGGAATTGGGGATATAATACTGCGTGGAAAAAGGGCAGTTATGTTAAACCCGCCCACCAATACTCCTTCAACAGTCTCACTTAGTTTTAGCGCTTCTCTACACTCACTCAAACAAAAAAAACTTGAATATTAATCTTTTTATAACTAGAGATGTTCCTTTCTATCCTCTTACTTACACCATTCTCCGGAGCTCCGGCCATTTAAAGCGGGACAGCTCCGGAGCTCCGTCCTTAAAATAAGCGATTGTAAATTTATGTAAGCTTAGCTTTTTGATTATTTACGAAATTAGTAAAATAATAGGGCGGAGCTCTCTCTCTGGAGCTCCGAAAAGCAAAGCTCTGCTCCGGTGCAGAGAACTACGAGGAACATCAATATTTTTAACGTTTGATTACTTTACTATAATACGAATACGGGTAGTTTGTTTCCCGGACCTTCGAGCTCCGGAGCACCAACCAACCAGGATTCCAGAGCTCTGTTCTATTTTTTATACCAACTATACAATGGTGTAGCCAGGTAGGGCTAATACTAGTTTTGATTTTACTAATAATTTTCAAAAGGAAAGGGAAAGGGCATTTCCAGACCGTGCACAGGTCTGGATATTTATATACCTTTTTACAACTTTTAAGTGATGTTTCTAATGAATTTCAAAGACAATTTTTGAAAATTTTTTTGTGCTGTCGCACGATTTTTAATTTTATACCTTTTTAAACCTAAAATTTTTCAAGTTTAACTTAAAAAACAATGCAAATAACAGCAAAAAGAATCACTTAGCACGAAGCGCAAAAATTATACCCTTTTTTAATGTCTTTTTATTATAGTATTTTTAAAATTTGGAGTACATGTACAACCCCCTACAACCCCCTTTCGAAATATTTGTATGGAGTGAAATTGCACCCCCTTTTCCAAAATCTAGCTACGCCCCTGCAATTACAAATACAATTCAGTAAAAAACCACACTATTCACTATCGTTAGAAAACTGCAAACTGAAAAACGTTAAACACATTAAAACAAAGCTTATTTACTTGATTGTGACTAAACCGAAACGTTGCAATCATCCCCCTAGCCTCGAAATTTTGCTCCCCCTCCCCTAGAAAAAAATCCAGGGGCCCTCCCTTCCCCC
The DNA here is from genome assembly GCA_030248175.1 of Microlaimidae sp. YZB2_3. Lineage (NCBI taxonomy): Eukaryota > Metazoa > Nematoda > Chromadorea > Desmodorida > Microlaimidae > Microlaimidae sp. YZB2_3. Next base: position 3,075 of record JASAMX010022794.1, read on the forward strand.
CAAATTTTCGAATTTTTTACCCCTGACCCCCCTTCTAGATTTTAAAATCTGACCCCCCTCCCCTCTTGAGAAAATTTTAAGTACTTTTTTTATACTAAATTTTCTTCCAAAAACGTGAATTTTTAACACAAATTCATGTTTTTACATCCTTTTTATACCTAAATATCGCTTTTTATTCAATAAAATGTAGTATTATCTTATAAAAAAAACCTATTATTAAACATTAATGGTTTAAAAGTATTTTGTTTCGGAAATTGGACCCCACCTGGCCCCCCTCTAGGTTTCAAAATCTTTCACCCCGGGTTGACCCCTCCTAGAAAGCTAGTGGGGTTCGAACCCCCCCTAGATTTCGAAATCTCATTTACCCGGGTTAAACACCCCCCTAGCTTTTTGACCGTGTTCATCTATGGTTGCAATATAATTTTTAATATTTGTTTTATTGACGATTTTCTTGTTCATGAAAAACGTTTAATTTATTTCATCCTAGTTTTTACAAAGACGACAATTTGGACTGTAGTTCCTTTTGATTGAAACGGTCAAAGCTAGAGATTATAAAAATTGCTAATAAAACCAATACCTATGTACTAACATACACCAAAATACTTTAAAGTAAAAATAGACTAACAAACAAAAAATTTGCGAGCGGTGTCGCGAAAAAAACTGTCGTTTTGTTCTCAAAAGATAAAAATTATTCGGTAAATTTCAGCGAATTTAACCATATCCAGCAAAAAAAAAACCCAAAACTAAAACTTCAGTAAGTAATTCGGTATTTTTTTCAACAAAATTACCGTAAACTATATTTTATTCAAAATAAATGATTTCAAATTAAATTGATAAAATAGTGACTTAATATGAAGCTGGGCTAAACCGAAGTATTTATCTCTCGATATGTTGTATTAAAATTTAAAGAAATCTGTAGTTATGTAAGTATCATCATCATGCCAATTTATATAACTCAAAATGCAACTGCACATCTCCGTAAATACGTACCACGCCCCCTACTTGACGAAAACCCCTCTGTTCCGGTCTTATTTCCACCGAACTGACAATATACAATCCAACCCACCCACCGACTTCGAATTTTTTCTCGCGCCGCAAAAAACATCTAGGAACGCGGAGTCCACTGTACTCCTTCCGTTCTCCGTACAAAAACCTCCGGTCGCCGCGGGTCGCGTTTTAAAATATAAAACACAGCCGCATTATATCGTAAACTTCCCACATCCAGATTTATAATACTAGTCTAGTCTAGCTAGACCCGCCGCTGTACAGTAGACATAAACAGTCTAGAAAAAAGCAGGATTGCCACTAAAAGTGCGTTTTCCATCTGCCAAAACGATTCATCGGGCATTCGGTCCGCGGAGTCGAAAAACCCCCAGGCCGGCGTTGAGTTAGTTCCTTTCGGGGTTGGGTGAGTAAAAGTTCAAAGTCCGCCCCCGATTCCCGACGGAACATAACCCACGCATTCCGATCGCGTTTGGAATTTTTACCGTTCCCATCGTTCTTCCGCACCAGATCGGAAGTGATGATAAGACAAAAATTGTTCGTTACACCGAAACGGTACACAGGCCGCGCGCAAAAGACATTTTCTGTACGTTAATTCCGTTTTTCAGAGCTCCGGAAATCCACCCTATTTCTGTGCTAATTTTCAGAACAATTAAAAAACATTTTCATTATTTATAACCTGTAGATTTTAGAGAAAAAAAACTTTTTTATTACTAAACTTTTCTTAGATTGAATAGGACTAATATTTAGATTGCAGCGACTTCGCTTAAGTATGCTATTTAGACGTAATAAATGTTTACATAAATAAATGTATTATTTTTGACAGAATAGACCTAAATATACCTATATAAATACTGGTATATAGATATTGACTCAAAAGGAAGTGTCATGGGAAAGCAAGGGTTTATTCATACATTGGCAAGTTGGTCCCGGAATTAAAACCGAATTACTGGGGTAGAAAACCCCAAAAAACGAATATTTATCACATTAAATTATTTTTCTAGACTTAATTTTACACATCGTTTACCGATTTTGAAGAAAAAATAGATAAAAAACGCTAAGTTAGATTAAAAAGATTTTTTTACTGCATTTTTGAGGTTTTTTATAGTGTAAAATACTCATTTTGACCTCAAAACTTAAGTGTTGAAGTACATACTTAGTCAAACCTGTGCACGGTCTGGAAATGCCCCCCGCTTTATTGGAGGATTTGCCCCCTCCTTTTTTTTTTATTGCTCCCCCCCCCCCGCCAAAAAATGAAAAAGTATCCTAAAATTATGACGCTATTTTAGACCTAAGATGACGCCATTATCGCGAACTTTTTACAGTTTTTAGCCTATTTCAATGTATTTTAAGCTATTTTAGACCTATTTTTACCTTATTTTTGCTTTTTTTTGTCCCTTTTCCCTTCTTTTTTTCTTTCCCCCCTGCTTGATTGCCCACCGTTTTATTGCTCTCTCGTTTCAAAAAAGTTACCCCCGTGCCCCCCCGTTTTGGAGTTGCCCCCAATAAAACCCGGGGGGCAGTGCACAGGTCTGTACTATGTTATATAAAAGTAATTTTGAAGACAATTTTTTTCTTTAAATTTTCCAAAATTGGATAGATTACTATTTTTAACTATTTCCCTATTTCGTAATTCGGGAGCACTTAAGCTCCCATTTCATGCTAGAATTTGGGAGAGGGGTTCATACATTCCTCAACTCCCTCTATCTCCAATGCACATGTATTTGAGGATTTTAAAGGCCGGCGAAAAAAGAGTGGTGTCAAAAAAGTTTTAAAAAATATAGGGCAGAAAAAAAAGACTAGAATTTTTTAGAAGGGCGCACATTTCAAGAAGGACAAACTTGGACTTTGTAGGTATTGCTTTGCTTATCTGTTTTATCTGCCGTGTTAGCTACGACTAGTATATACCGATTGACACACACAAATTTTCAATTTTAGGTAAATTAGAGTGGTCCTAATAAAACGCAGTCAGAGACAGTATTTCACGCTCTCTGTGAACTATTTTAGCGTGTCAACCGCAGCTGAAACGCTGACCTCGGCTGTGAAATTCAAGGACAAATTTTTGCTAATTTACAAAATATCTTAATTTTTTAAATTTGTTTTAAAACCATCTGTCATTATAAAAAAACACAATATTTTCAAAAACCGGAAATTTCCTGGCTTCTGCGCAACGTAAATAATAATTAATGTTTTAAAACTAATTTCACTCACGAGATGTTGTTCATTTCTTAACCGCTAAGTTTTTTGTATTACCTTTATAATCAAATCTAAACATAGATGTTTTTGGTCAGGTCCGCTAGGGGGGCATAGATGTTTTTTTTGAGGGGGACAGAGGGGCCCACTCACCCCCCCCACCCCTAGAGCCAAAATTTTGCACCTCCTCCCTAGAAAAAATCCAGCCCCCCCCCCCAAAGCTCGAGAGCGGTCCGGCGTGAACCCCCTAGCGCGCCTGACCCCCCCTCCTGACCAATTTATAAGTTTAATTTTTTTACTGTCAAAACCACGGTTTTTTAGTTAAAAACAGTGTTTAAATACACTTTTTAAGCCTAAATAGGCTGTTTTAGTGTATAAAATTCAATATTAGACCTAAAAACACTTAAATTATTGATATAAAAAACTTTGTCAAAAAAATCGGACCCCCTGACCCCCCTCCCCTAAATTTGAAATTTCGCACCCGTGGTCGACCCCCCCTAAAAACCCAAGGGGGTCCACCATACATGAGCATAGGGGGAGGTAGGGTGGGGTCCACCCCACTAGCCTCAAAATTTTGCCCCCCCCCCTAAAAAAAATCTAGCGGGTACCCCACCCCCCAAATTTTTGAAATTTTTTACCCCTGACCCCCCTCTAGATTTTAAAATCTAACCCCCCCCCCCATTCCCCCTTCTCTGAGAAAATTTGAAGTACTTTTATACTAAATTTTCTTCCAAAAACTGAATTTTTAACACAAATTCATGTTTTTACACCTTTTTTATACCTAAATATCGCTTTTTATTCAATAAAATGTAGTATTATCTTATAAAAAACTATTATTAAACATTTAATGTTTTAAAAGTATTTCGTTTCGGAAATTGGACCCCACCTGACCTCCCTCTAGGTTTCAAAATCTTCCACTCCGGTTCGACCCCCCCCCCCCTAGAAAGCCAGGGGGGGATTCGACACCCTCCTAGATTTTGAAATGTCATTTACCCGGGGTAAACACCCCCTAGCTTTTTGACCGTATCCATCTATGATATTAATTAATTAATATTATTATTAATTAATATTATCAGTAGTGCTTTGAGGCTTAATAACAAACTCCAAAAAACAAGTACAAACAAGGTAAATTTTGAGCGATATAAAATTCTGACATTCTGCAAACCGGGTGGTTGCTCAAGTACTTCTAAAGCTCTACTAAATTTTCCAATAAAAATCAACTAAATTCGACTGACACACTAAATTATAATTTTCAAGATTTTTTCAAATTTTTCTCATAAAAATTTACTTTTGTAAAAATTCATTAAAAAACTCAGGTATGACTTTTTAAAGATTTCCAGCGTTCAAAAGCCGAGCCGACGTAGTCAATACTCTTTCTTCTCTGCTACTTTACTCTTCTCTCAACTAAATCAGCTGATTCTGTTTGACGCTATTTCATTCAAAAAAATTTAGTCTAGTCTGACAATTCAACAAGTCTCCAGCTTTAAAAAAACGGGAATCGCATGATTTTCGAAATAAGTGCGCTTGCGAATTGTCTTGGTTCTATTGGTAGTAATAATTTTATAAGTGAAAAATAGAATAAAATTTAAAAAAAACATTGCAATGGGAGGTACACTGTTAATTTAATAATTCCCTAGGTACTCCAGAACTAAAGAATGAACTTTGTACACTACTTAGACCCACAAAACTTTTATTTATGCTGAAAGCTAACCCTTCTCTTCCAGTTTTGTTCTGAAGGGAAAACTTGGATTATAATTAGGTACACGAAAAGAAAAATAAATCGACAACCCTATCTTAACCCTTTCTTGCACGGTGTTTAATGTGACATAATAGTCGTAAAATCCGACTACCTTGTTTCTTTGCGTGTTTGTCTTGTCTTAACTCAGCTTTTATCCCATTTCTTAAGTCGTACGCCGATAAGATTGGAATGTGAAACGGCGCCAGCTTTAAATATAAAAAGCTCCTTATCAGGTGGAAGCTTATAAGCATTAGGTGAGCGTGAGAATACAGGAGGAGGATAAAGCAGGGGAGGTTCGCATCAGAGCTAAAATCATAGGTAAGCAAAAGCAAAGCACAGTCCCAGCAGTTAAAGAGGTGGTTGGTTATCCATAGGTGGGCACTAAACAGGGTGGGGCGGGGTTAGGGGGTTATACCCCCCAAAAAAAGAACACTGATTACTGCGGACGCCCCTCTAAAATTTGGGGGTACCGCATGGGCGTATAGCCTTTTGGGTCGGCAAAGGGAATAATTTTGGGTTAGACAGACCCCCTTTTGGGTCGCTAAGGATAAAAATTTGGGGGCTAGAACGGCCATTTTTTTTTAATTTTTCGCGCTTCGCTTCGCTCAGCGGCTCGATTAATTGATTTACACTTCCACATTTGTGTTACTTTGTTTTGTAATCTTGCTATGACCACGTAGGATTTACGCCATTCTTAATGCTTTAATTGGTCTCCACTTTCCGAATTTGTGTTACTTTGTTTTGTTGTAATCTTTATACGACCACGCTGGACCTCCCCCCTTTTGATTGTTTTTAATAATATTGTTTTTTAAAATGGATAATCAGACCTGTGCATGGTTTGAAAATGCCCCCCCCCGTTTTATTGGAGGATTTGCCCCCTCCCCCGCGGAAAAATGAAAAAGTACCCAAAAATTATGACGCCATTTTTTACCTATTATGACGCCATTATTGCGAATTTTTTGCAGTTTTTAGCCTATTTCAATGCATTTTAAGCTATTTTAGACCGATTTTTACTTTATTTTCGCTTTTTTTGTCTTTTTTTCCCTTTTCCCCTTTTTTTCTCCTTTTTTTTTCTTTGCCCCCTGCTTGCCCCCAGCCGTTTTATAGCCCCAAACCCCGTTTCAAAAAAGTTGCACCCCGCGTTTTGGAATTGCCCCCCCCAATAAAACCCGGGGGGGGGGGCAGGCAGTGCATAGGTCTGGATAATTACATTTTGTAGAATAAAATGTCGGTGAAAAAATGTAGCTCAGCCGAGTAACCATCCCTTGGCTTTCTGGACTATAAACTAAACTACGCTTACAATGCAAGCTTACTGTCGAATTTCAGTTTGGCTCGGTTTACTTTTCTACGCATGAGCAAAGCAAACATGAACTGCCAAGCCTTAAGCTTCCATACCTTTTTATCGCTCTTTTCTAAATTTTGTAATAAGGCAGCTGAAAAACATAAACTTTACACTTTGTTCACTTATTGCCTTATTTTCATCACGAGACACCTGTTCGGTGTTCAGGAAAAGGTTTAATGGTGAAACAAATCATTTCTATAATAAACATAAACAACGATGTCCTTCATTTCCTTTCCACTAAATTTAGTTGAACTTGAACTAAATAATTAAATTTAAAAGATAAACGGGTTTATTTAAAATTGCAGAACTTTATGGTTCTTTATTGTCGTCTTACTAAACATCTGCGCTTTTTCAAAATTAAATCCATTTTGAATCATTGCCAAATAAACAACACATTGCGCTTTTTTGCTTGTGTAGTGGGTTTGGTTACGGGTGTACGTGTACTTACAGCTATAGGTGGGCAGGGAAGAAGGAGGGGGTTATACCCATACATAAATAAGGAGAGGGTAGAGTAGGGTCCACCCCCCCTAGCCTCGAAATTTTGCCCCCCCCCCCAAAAAAAAAAAATCCAGGCCCCCCTCTAGATTTTGAAATGTGACTCCCGCCTCCCCCTTGTAAAAATTTTAAGCACTTTTTTTATATTAAATTTTCTTCCAAAAACTTGATATTTTAAGACAAATTCATGTTTTTACACTCTTTTCGTACCAAAATACCGTTTTTTTCTCAATAAAATGTAGTATTATCGTATAAAAAACAATTATTAAACCTTTAATGATTTAAAAGTATATTTTGCTTCGGATATTGGACCCCACCTGACCCCTTTCTAAGTTTTAAAATTTTGCACCTCGGGTCGATCCCCCCTAGAAAGCCAGGGGGGTCCCCTAGATTTTGAAATGTCATTTACCCGAGGTAATCACCCAACACCCCCCAGCTTTTTGACCGTGTTCATTTATGATTATACCCGCCTAAAAAATCCCGATTACTGTCAACACCCCCCTAACATTTGGGTGTATCCCGGAAACCCCTCTTAAAATTTGGGGGTTCCCAGTACTTAAAAGGCTAAAAAATGGGGTATTTGAGGTATACCTCTAAAATTTTTTCTGGGAAATCCCCCCAAATTTCGGGGGTCGGGTATACCCCCAAAAAATCCAGTAGGCTCCCGACCTATGGGTGTACTCACTAAAAAGATTATAAATAAGTAAAGTACAAGCCGGTTTTCTATTGCGAACATTTTCTTTTTAATCTCTTCTGAGCAATATATACGTAACTGAACCGAAGTAATATGGACAAATAATACGTATTGCTAAGGAGGGTTAAAAAGAAAATGTTCGCAATAGAAAACCGGCTTGTACTTTACTTATTTATAATCTTTTTAGTGAGTACACCTATAGGTCGGTAGCCTACTGGATTTTGGGGGGTATACCCGACCCCCGAAATTTGGGGGGATTTCCCAGAAAAATTTTTAGAGGTATACCTCAAATACCCCATTTTTAGCCTTTTAAGTACTGGGAACCTCAAATTTTAAGAGGGGTTTCCGGGATACACCCAAATGTTAGGGGGGTGTTGACAGTAATCGGGATTTTTTAGGCGGGTATAATCATAAATGAACACGGTCAAAAAGCTGGGGGGTGTTGGGTGTTTACCTCGGGTAAATGACATTTCAAAATCTAGGGGGGTCGAACCCACCTAGCTTTCTAGGGGGGATCGACCCGGTGTGGAAGATTTTGAAACCTAGAGGGGGGTCAGGAGGTAGGGTCCAATGTCCGAAGCAAAATAGTTTTAAACCATTAAAGGTTTAATAATAGTTTTTTTATAAGATAATACTACATTTTATTGAATAAAAAGCGATATTTTGATATAGAAAAGGTGTAAAAACATGAATTTGTGTTAAAAATTCACGTTTTTGGAAGAAAATTTAGTATAAAAAAAGTGCTTAAAATTTTCCCGAGAGGGGAGGCGGGAGTCAGATTTTAAAATCTAAAGGGGGGCCTGGATTTTTTTTTTGGGGAGGGGGAGCAAAATTTCGAGGCTAGGGGGGTGGACCCTACTCTACCCTCTCCTTATTTATGTATGGGTATAACCCCCTCCTTCTTCCCTGCCCACCTATAGCTGTAAGTACACGTACACCCGTAACCAAACCCACTACACAAGCAAAAAGGCGCAATTTTTTGTGTTGTTTATTTGGCAATGATTCAAAATGGATTTAATTTTGAAAAAGCGCAGATGTTTAGACGACAATAAAGAACCATAAAGTTCTGCAATTTTAAATAAACCCGTTTATCTTTTAAATTTAATTATATAGTTCAAGTTCAACTAAATTTAGTGGAAAGGAAATGAAGGACATCGTTGTTTATGTTTATTATAGAAATGATTTGTTTCACCATTAAACCTTTTCCTGAACACCGAACAGGTGTCTCATGATGAAAATAAGGAAATAAGTGAACAAAGTGTAAAGTTTATATGTTTTTCAGCAGCCTTATTATAAAATTTAGAAAAGAGCGATAAAAAGGTATGGAAGCTTAAGGCTTGGCAGTTCATGTTTGCTTTGCTCATGCGTAGAAAAGTAAACCGAGCCAAACTAAAATTCGACAGTAAGCTTGCATTGTAAGCGTAGTTTAGTTTATAGTCCAGAAAGCCAAGGGATGGTTACTCGGCTGAGCTACATTTTTTCACCGACATTTTATTCTACAAAATGTAATTATCCAGACCTATGCACTGCCCGCCCCCTCGGGTTTTATTGGGGGGGCAATTCCAAAATGGGGGGTGCAACTTTTTTGAAACGGGGTTTGGGGCTATAAAACGGCTGGGGGCAAGCAGGGGGCAAAGAAAAAAAAGGAGAAAAAAGGGGGAAAAGGGGAAAAAAGACAAAAAAAGCGAAAATAAGGTAAAAATCGGTCTAAAATAGCTTAAAATGCATTGAAATAGGTAAAAACTGCAAAAAAAATCGCAATAATGGCGTCATAATAGGTAAAAAATGGCGTCATAATTTTTGGGTACTTTTTCATTTTTCCGCGGGGGAGGGGGCAAATCCCCCAATAAAACGGGGGGAGCATTTTCAAACCGTGCACAGGTCTGATTATCCATTTTAAAAAAAAACAATATTATTAAAAACAATCAAAAGGGGGGAGGTCCAACGTGGTCGTATAAAGATTACAACAAAACAAAGTAACACAAATTTGGAAAGTGGAGACCAATTAAAGCATTAAGAATGGGGTAAATCCTACGTGGTCATAGCAAGATTACAAAACAAAGTAACACAAATGTGGAAGTGTAAATCAATTAATGGAGCCGCTGAGCGAAGCGAAGCGCGAAAAATTTTAAAAAAAATGGCCGTTTTAGCCCCCAAATTTTTATCCTTGGCGACCCAAAAGGGGGTCTGTCTAACCCAAAATTATTCCCTTTGCCGACCCAAAAGGCTATACGCCCATGCGGTACCCCCAAATTTTAGGGGGGTGTCCGCAGTAATCAGTGTTCTTTTTTTGGGGGTATAACCCCCTAACCCCCCCCCACCCTGTTTAGTGCCCATGCCCACCTATGGATAACCAACCACCTCTTTAACTGCTGGGACTGTGCTTTGCTTTTGCTTACCTATGATTTTAGCTCTGATGCGAACCTCCCCTGCTTTATCCTCCTCCTGTATTCTCACGCTCACCTAATGCCTATAAGCTTCCACCTGATAAGGAGCTTTTTACATTTAAAGCTGGCGCCGTTTTACATTCCAATCTTATCGGCGTACGACTTAAGAAATGGGATAAAAGCTGAGTTAAGACAAGACAAACACGCAAAGAAACAAGGTAGTCGGATTTTACGACTATTATGTCACATTAAACACCGTGCAAGAAAGGGTTAAGATAGGGTTGTCGATTTATTTTTCTTTTCGTGTACTTAAATTATAATCCAAGTTTTCTCTTCAGAACAAAACTGGAAGAGAAGGGTTAGCTTTCAGCATACATAAAAGTTTTGTGGGTCTAAGTAGTGTACAAAGTTCATTCTTTAGTTCTGGAGTACCTAGGGAATAATTAAATTAACAGTGTACCTCCCATTGCAATGTTTTTTTTATTTTCTTCTATTTTTCACTCATAAAATTATTAGTACCAATAGCACCAAGACAATTCGCAAGCGCATTTATTTTGAAAATCATGCAATTCCCGATTTTTTAGAAGCTGGAGACTTGTTGAATTGTCAGACTAGACTAAATTTTTTGAATGAAATAGCGTCAAACAGAATCAGCTGATTTAGTTGAGAGAAGAGTAAAGTAGCAGAGAAGAAAGAGTATTGACTTCGTCGGCTCGGCTTTTGAGCGCTGGAAATCTTTAAAAAAATCATACCTGATTTTTTTAATGAATTTTTAAAAAAGTAAATTTTTATTAGAAAAATTTGAAAAAATCTTGAAAATTATAATTTAGTGTGTCAGTTGAATTTAGCTGATTTTTATTGGAAAATTTAGTAGAGCTTTAAAAGTACTTGAGCAGCCACCCGGTTTGCAGAATGTCAGAATTTTATATCGCTCAAAATTCACCTTGTTTGTTTTTGTTTTTTGTCCCACCCTACCTCCCCCCCCCCTATGCTCATGTATGGTGGACCCCCCTGGCCTTTTAGGGGGGGGGGTCGACCCCGGGTGCGAGATTTCAAGTTTAGGGGGGATCAGGCGTCAGGGGGGGTCCGATTTTTTAACAAAGTTTTTTAAAATCAATAATTTACTAAGTGTTTTTAGGTCTAATATTGAATTTTGTATACTAAAACAGCCTATTTAGGCCTAAAAAGTGTATTTAAACACCGTTTTTAATTGAAAAACCGTGTTTTTAACAGTAGATAAAAAAATAGACTTCTAAATTGGTCGGAAGGGGGGAGAGGGGGGTCAGCCTCGCCAGGGGGGGTCACGCCGGACCGCTCTTGAGCTTTGGAGGGGAAGGGGGAGAGGCTGGATTTTTTCTAGTGGGGGAGGTCCAAATTTTTGGCTCTAGGGGGGGGGGGGGGTGAGTGGGCCCCTCTGTCCCACCCCAAAAAAAAAAACATCTATGACCCCCCTAGCGGACCTGACCAAAAACATCTATGCTTAGATTTGATTATAAAGTTAATACAAAAAACTTAGCGGTTAAGAAATGAACAACACCCCGTGAGTAAAATATGTTTTAAAACATTAATTATTATGTACGTTGCGCAGAAGCCAGGAAATTTCCGGTTTTTGACAATATGTGTTTTTTTATAATGACAGATGGTTTTAAAACAAATTTAAAAAATTAAGATATTTTGTAAATTAGCAAAAATTTGTCCTTGAATTTCACAACCGAGGTCAGCGTTTCAGCTGCGGTTGTCACGGTAAAATCGTTCAGAGAGCGTGAAATAGAGTCTCTGACTGCGTTTTATTAGGACCACTCTAATTTACCTAAAATGGAAAATTTGTGTGTGTCAATCAGTATATACTAGTCGTAGCTAACACGGCAGATAAAACAGATAAGCAAAGAAATACCTACAAAGTCCAGGTTTGCCCCTTTTGAAATGTGCGCTCTCCTAAAAAATTCTAGTCTTTTTTCTGCCCTAAATTTTTTAAAACTTTTTTTGACACCACTCTTTATTCGTCGGCCTTTAAAATCCTCAAATACATTTGCATTGGAGATAGAGGGAGTTCAGGAATGTATGAACCCCTCTCCCAAATTCTAGCATGGGATGGGAGCTTAAGTGCTCCCGAATTCCGAAATAGGAAAATAGTTGTTAAAAAGAGCAATCTATCCAATTTTTGAAAATTTAAAGAAAAAAATGTCTTCAAAATTACTTTTATATAACTAAGTACAGACCTGTGCACTGCCCCCCGGTTTTATTGGGGGAACAATTTCAAAACGGGGGGGCACGGGGGGCAACTTTTTTGAAACGAGGGAGCAATAAAACGGGGGGGTGGCAAGCAGGGGAGAAAGAAAAAAAAAGAAAAAAAAGAAGGGAAAAAGGACAAAAAAAGCGAAAATAGGGTAAAAATAGGTCGAAAATGGCTTAAAATACATTGAAATAGGTTAAAAACTACAAAAACTTCGCGATTATGGCGTCATCATAGGTCAAAAAAGGCGTCATAATTTTAGGGTACTTTTTCGTTTTTGGCGGGGGGGTGGCAATAAAACGGGGGAGGGGGCAAATCCTCCAATCAAGCGGGGGCATTTCCAGATCGTGCACAGGTTTCACTAAGTGTGTACTTCAACACTTAAGTTTTGAGGTCAAAATGAGTGTTTTACACTATAAAAAACCTCAAAAATGCAAAAAAAAACTTTTTAATCTAACTTAGCGTTTTTTTATCTGTTTTTTTTTTCACAATCGGTGGACTATGGGTAAAATTAAGTCTAGAAAAATAATTTAATGTGATAAATATTCGTTTTTTTTTTCTTTCTCCCCTGCTTGCCACCCCCCCGTTCATTGCTCCCTCGTTTCAAAAAAAGTTGCCCCCGTGCTCTCTTGTTCTTACTGTTTCCCCAATAAAACCGGGGGGCAGTGCACAGGTCTGTACTTAAGTCAGAATAATTTTGAAGACATTTTTTTCTTTAAATTTTCAAAATTTGGATAGATTGCTCTTTTTAACAACTATTCTCCCATTTTCGGAATTCGGGAGCACTTGCAGTCTTCATTTGCATGCTAGAATTTGGGAGAGGGTTCACAGATTCCTGAATTCCTTGATCTCCAATGCAAATGTATTTGAGGATTTTAAAGGCCAACTAATAAAGAGAGTGGTGTCAAAAAAGTTTTAAAAAATTTAGGGCAGAAAAAAGACTAGAATTTTTTAGGAGAGTGGGTATTTCAAAAGGGGCAAACCTGGACTTTGTAGGTATTTCTTTGCTTATCTGTTTTATCTGCCGTGTTAGCTATGGATGAAGCAATATACTGTATTGAATATATATAAATTTTCCATTTTAGGTAAATTAAGAGTGGTCCTAATAAAACGCAGTTAAGATACTCAATTTCATGCTCTCTTGAACGATTTTACCGTGACAACTGTGAGCTGAAATGCTTACCTTGGTTGTGGGTATCAAGGACAAATTTTTGCTCTTATCACAAAAAATATCTTAATTTTTTAAATTGTTTTAAAACCATCTGTCATTATAAAAAAACACATATTGTCAAAAACCGGAAATTTCCTGGCTCCTCTGAATGTACATTAATAATTAATGTTTTCAAAAGCATACTTGACGCAGGGGGTGCTGTTCATCTCCTTAATGGCTAAGTTTTTTGTATTAACTTTATAATCAAATCTAAGCATAGATGTTTTTGGTCAGGTCCGCTAGGGGGTCATAGAGGTTTTTTTTTGGGGGGGGACAGAGGGGTTCCCACTCACCCCCCCCCCCCCTCCAGAGTCAAAATTTTGGACCCCCCCCTAGAAAAAATCCTGGGGCCCTCCTCCCCCAAAGCTCGAGAGAGGTTCGGCCTGACCCCCCTCCCTAGCGAAGCTGACCCCCCTCCCCCCCTCGACCAATTTTAGAAGTATGTTTTTTATTTACTGTTAAAAACACTGTTTTTTTTAATTAAAAACAGTGTTTAAATACCCTTTTTAGGCCTAAATAGGCTGTTATGTATACAAAATTCAATATTACACCTAAAAACACTTTAAATTCTGATTTCAAAAAACTTTGTTAAAAATTTGGACCCCACCTGACCCTGATCCCCCCCTAACATAACTTGAAATCTCGCACCCGGGTTGACCCCCCCCCCAAAAGGCCAGGGAAGTCCATACAGGAGCATAAAAAAGGGGAGAAAGGTAGGGTGGGAGCAAAAAACAAAAACAAACAAGG